>CAJQZM010038566.1:60680-95222 GCA_907164665.1 Colias nastes
CTGTACCGGTCACAAGTTGCACTTTTGAGTTTTTTGGAAGAAAAAAATAAAAAGATCAAGTTCAGTAACTCAAACTACCCTAATATAATATTTTGACAATCGATTCCTCCTAAAGGCTTCCATGGAGGAATGTGTTTATTTTACCAATTATAGACCTAATTAAGAGCAATCTATCAGTACCGGTCACAAGTTGCACATTTGAGTTTTTTGGAAGAAAGAAATATTTTTTGATCGATTGATGTGATAAACATGGGTATGTAGTATGGGGAAATTGTTTGAGCCAAAATCATTTTTTACTGCGTGTAACTCAGAAACGGTAGGATATAGGAAAAAATGATTTAGGTACAACTTGTAGATAATTTTATGGCCTTTCAACTTTTCCTTGAAAGTTTTTCTCTAACATGTACCGTTTTTGAGATTTAAGCGAAAAATGAAAAAATGGACCTATTCCCCCCCCTCCCCCCACTCCGGGGCTCCTCCTAGTGTCCCGGGGTTTTAGTATGTTTATTACCTAGGGACTCTTGACATGTTTCCGAAGAAACATCTTAAGTTACTAACTCACGCACTCTAGACCCCCGTTGGAGGGACTCATTCAATGGACTATGAGTCGAATATCAAATCTAAACTAACTATAACACGAAATACATTTATAGCACTCACTCCTTTCAATGAAAAAAGAGAGTAGAAGAATTATTAGACGCCTAGTTTTAACAAGTAGGAATTCTGCTTTAAGCAGATCGTATCATAAAACAAGTCTGAAATCGAATTGACAGAACTACCTATAGTTGGATAAATAAATGCTTTTATATCTTTTTATGCGAACCTTCTTAAGATTGTCTGAAATTGAACTTCTAGAATAGAAACATTCAAAACAAGGGCTTTTGTCATTAATCTTTTTACTTATTAAAGGCACAATGTTTAATATGTAATACATATTTATTAAACATTTTAAACTTTATTCTCATAATTCTGCTCGTCATTATTCATAACGACCGAATTAATTACTGCTCCATAACAAATATAATTAAAAAGAAATGTTTCGTAATTCGAAATTTTCGTATGCATGGAACCTATATTAAATAATTATTTACAGTTTACACCTTAAAAGTATAATTCATTGTTGATTTTACTGAATGAGGTTAAAGTAAATAAAATATTAATGAGGACAATTTTTCGCATTATTAAACAAAAACAGTAATTGATATCATAAATAACTTAACAACATAATAATTTAACGTGTAATGATGGCACGTTAATCACCTTTAGTGACATTAGTTATTAGTGTGTAAATGGGATTAATCTTATTCAGTGCGGAGTGTAAGTTGCGAATTGAACTACAAGTGCTATCAAGTATAAACTACTATGTTAATTAAATCTTAAACACAATTTCTCACGAACTTCGTGAACCTCTGCAAAAGCAGGAGTGCTTTATGACTTAAAACGATAAGATTATTATTATATAAGTATATTGTGATTTTGTCGTAAGGGCTTCCGTGAAAATTATAACAATTAGTAAAAAATACAACATAAACTAAGCGCTCATTAATTAAATTATGAAGTCCAGATAATGACGATAAGTTCTAATCTATCCTATTTAGTTCATTATAACAATACGTTAATACTTATTAGCTTTTGCGCATTGTTTTTAAAGTCAACAAACGCGAAGACATCTGCATAAAAACATTGCGGTTCAATTTCACAAAGCAGAAGTGACTCTACTGGTAAGGAAATCCGGTCATTCCCGGAAAAGACGATAAATCTTGCCTAGCCATAGATAGAGAGGCGGAGGGCGGGTGTGTACAGGAGCAGGCAGGAGTGTAGTCCCTGTATAGACGGATCAATAGGCGAGCGTCCTAGGCGCGGCAGCTCTTCCACGACACGATAGTCCACACTCGTGTCCCGCTCGCCGCCGCCGCCGCACGACCGCAGAAGCTCTGCTAGCGACACCTTGCGATATGGAGGTAAGATACATAATTAGGCAGTGTCATTAACGTCTCCTATTCATGCAGCTCTTATTTTATTTTTGTAAAAGTGATATTTAATTTAATTTTTTTGGCTCGTACAGAATTGGAAGGACTTTTTATGTTAGATTTTTTTCTTTTTTTGCTTTTACATATTTTTTGACTGCGAATGAATAATATTTTTTATATATTTTCAATTTGGTTATTTTTTATCGATACGAATTCAAAAATGTAAAATGGCAGTTATGGTTAATTAGAGTAGTCAATTAATGCGCAGTATTCCGCAACAACGCGGGTCGCGGCGGGAACAGCATATATTACCTATACAAAGCTCAACTTTGCGCGATCTCTTCACTTCGTTGTCTTCTCGGCCGATACAAATATTGTTCTGTGACTTATACGATTTAATCTATCTCGCTCTATCCTGCGGGATTCAATATTTTCAATATGATACACGTAGGATTTAACGCGACTTTCGCGGAATGCAGCTTCTACAAGTTTTTTGTTTTGCGTCCCGCGATTTAATCAATAATGTTATCTAGATTGCAATAAGCTAGACTCAATTCGCTATTAAGCCGCTATTGTGCATTCCTATGGTTTTGAGTTCAATTTCAATTATCAGGCTTTTGGGTCAGGTATTATAGTTCCACGATTCATTGGCTATTGATTTAAATAATTGATAATACATCTAGACATAATAAAATTTTACCGTCGACTTAATTTATGATGCATATCCAAGGAACACTAGGCACATTATTAGTATTTATAAATAAATAAACGATATAGCCGTGTTATCTGAGGTCGCTTGAACGAAGTGACCCTTTAACAAGTTTATTTTAGAAATGGCGCCAGTAATATCCTATAATAAACAATAGTGTCGACGACATCACAAAAATATTATCTCATAAGTGACAATAATAACACCTATAAATGGATTTATTATCTTCGTTATGTTTTATTCATATAATTAGTGTAGGGTATAAACTTTCAATGAATTATTAATTAAAGAGCGATAATTTATTGAAGACTGATATAGGTGATGTATTATGATCATTCCGGCAACATACTACAATGCACAGAGCACAAAGCCCTTGTACGTAGTATGATGTAAGTAATTGTTGACTTGTTTTATGTGACTTCTTTACATAAATAAATAAACATTATAAATTAATTTCTAACAATAGATTTAAAATGCGATTAATTATGTATGTATTTGGAAAAAAATACACTTAAACCACAGATTAGATACTAGCTTATACTAGAAGAGTGAATCACCGCGCTCTCTCGCATTTCTAATATAAAAATGTCTCATTTCTAAAATTGCAATTAAAAAACAAGTATTTACTTAGAGCCTATGCTTAGAGCATTTAACATTACAACAATAATAGTTGTAGTTACATGTTACAATATTGCATACTGTCCAAAAATGATTTCAAATCGACCGTAACAATTACGTGCTAAAACGAAGCGTGTTTATCCAATATTTCAAGTAGAAGTATTGTTATGTTTCATGAAATATTCATTCTACGCATTAATGTTTATTTAACATTCACGATTCGTGGATTGAACGAAAAGAAAAGATAAAGGAAATATGAGTTTATATACCCAAAAGAGGCAAATGTGTTATTCAAAATATTAAATTGTCGTTCATAGTTATTACACGAATAGTTTAACAACTGGCAAGAAACAAAACATAAATTGTATGTTGCTTTGCCAAAATAGATTTTACAGCTCAACATATTACAGCGAACATTAAAAATAAGAAAAACATTAAAAAGGACTTCGTTGTCTGACGTGTAAAAAAGGAGAATGTTATACATAGTATAATTGGACACGGCTGTGTAGCCACATGTGCATGTGCGAACTTCAAAGCAATGCAGCTATGCGAACTTATGCATCTATGTATCTTTCTCTTTGCAAACAGTGTGTGAACCTCTTGACTTACGAGTCCTCCACTTTAGCCTTTAGCTTCTCATAACATGACGCGGTTGGCGTCAAGCAATGTCTATGTTACGTATATGGCTTACATTCAGCTTGTTACTTAAAATTTAATGCAATTTTTTGTATTTTAAACTAAATGTACTTACTGATACAGAGTGGGCACGACGTTAAAAAGTCATAAGTGCAATTTAAAAAATTGAAACGGATTTTTTTGGAAAGCTATTAAATATAAATAGGTACCTAGTTACTTACTTGAAAAAATTCTAATTCGTAAAAATTAGTGTAACATAGACTATTGCATATGTATAATACGACATTAGGTATTTAATGCAATCTTATTTGGGATAGTTATGAATTATAATAATGCTTACAGCGACAGCGCGCTGTCCCGTTTACAGGTTTTACAATTTAAATCACGTAACGGTGTGAAAATGTCGATATTACATCTATATTATTTGTTCCAGTCCAAACATTGGGGATGGCTGATAGCCGGGCTAGTTGTGCTGTCTGTTTCGGCGGTATTTGCCGAAGGCGAAATATGGGAGGAGGGAGACCACGAAGTACTCATTCGTAATGAAAGGGGTGCTAAAAATAGAGGTTAGTATTTCAAAGCGGCCACTGCTGCTTCCCGGTGCATTTGTACCCTTTATCCTACGTGTTTGTTTATTTAGATATTGTATGAGGTTATTATAAGCTCGGTGTATCAGAGATGTTATAAATATGATTTTTTTTACCGTAATCTTTATCAATACGTAGCGTTCCTCCTACGCACGAGAAATAGTAAATTGATTTATTTTTGTAACAAAAGGTGTTTATAGTTGACACTCGTAGGTCCTTTGGCAGGGTTTTCTTTATTTTCTATCAATTTTTATTTCTCTTTCTAAATCATCTTATTTTAGTCTAGTTATATTCAAGCTCTGTCTATAATTGAATTAAAGCTTAGTTACATATCTACCTACATTATACGACTCATTTCGTAACGTTCAGCTCGCGACACTATCGAAATTTATAAAAAATAAGTAGGTAATAAAAAGCGGAAAGTTTAGGATAAAACGATACTTTCTGCTAATATTACACATTACTGATTACACATCTAAGTTCTAACCAACTTAACAATCATGATCTTCACTTTACCTTTATAGGTGTAGAATATAGTTATTAAAGTCGAAGAAATTCCCGAAAAGAGTAGAAAGTTGAAACGAACACATTTGTGAGACAAAAAAAGGAATTTATAAAGGAAGTTGCATTCCTTGGTTGCATGTGTTGTTTGGGTTCGGCCTTCTAACTTCTTTTGTTTTTGCATCTGCCACATTTCTGTTCAAAGTTTTGTTATTTTATTTCAAAAGTTTCGTCGGATTCTCAAAATAAATCCGTGAGGGGCTTGAGCGCACATGTCTGAAGCATTTATCTTGAAATATCATTTGACGAAATATTTGAATAGATTTCGGTTAAATTACTTTGAGAGAACTTTTATTTGAATCAAGTTAGCTTCTTTTAGCCAACTTTCAAAGTTTTAAATTTTAATATAGTAATAATAAAGTTTGGAAAATCCAAAAGTGCACGACTCATAATGCTCATTTAATTATGAAATATAAAAAAAAAATATATATATATATATATATAGATATACAGTCTTGTAGTTTTCGTTTTTTATTAATTGCAATTAAACGACACTGAATTAATTAATCATTCGCATTCAGTGACCTACAATCGTCGATTAGAATATTTAAAAAAAAAATTTAACTCAAATGATGGATTTTTTCACAAGTTATAGTGTTTTCAGGTTTCACACATGACGGACAGGAAAATTTTTTGACCTATTTCGGTGTTTTTTTCCAATTCTATTGAAGTAAATCAATTTTTAAAAAGTATGGGATTAATCTCCATTAAATTATCTCGACAATAGTATGCAAAATATCTTGATTCCGTGAACTAACAAGGCTATAATAATAAGAATAGCTGCAAAAATGAGGCGAAAAAAATTTTTCGATCGTAAAGCACTCTCTGATGCTTCGCATCGTCGTGCAACAAAGGAACTGCTGTTGTTGTTGTTTGTTTGTTCAAAATTTTCCCAAATATAGTCTACACCTGATGTATGTTGATCATGTAGGCGGGTTTGAATGTTATTTCAATATTGATGAACACGTAAACAACAGTTGTTTTCAATGAATAATTACTTGATAGATTAGATACATAATGATATCATTGTACCAGAAACTTGCCGGTACGTCAGGGGGTCATGGTCCGATTGCGACCCCAAAACAAATGTCCGCTCAAGAACTCTGACTCTGAAGAAAGGCGACCCAGCGAGCTGCGAACGATCCAAAACAATACAGAAAAAGTGCAAGAAAGGTGAGGTATTCCTGGACGGATTTCTTTGTTTTATTGCTAGGATATTCATGTCCTCGTACCTATCTCTTGATTACGTAGAGTACAAATGCGTTCTTTCCGTTCGAATATAGGTAAAATAAAATTACGAATTTTTTAGTTTTATAGCCGAGGTTCAATTAAAGACAATATTTAGGTGGTATTAATATAATGTAATATAAAAGAATAATGGTTAGATATTATGTAATCTCAATTTACCTATGATAGTCTTAAAACAAACAAAAAAAAAAGCTTTCATGATAATTATTAAAATGTAATAAGTAGGTAATCGTTCTATAGACAAATAGGTAACTTGGGAAAACTATCCACAATGAATAAGTAACAAGCTCTTCAAGTTTCTTTTTATATAGCTTGCCGTTATGAAAAGTCCTCCTGGAGCGAGTGCAGTCCTACCGGAGAGATGACTCGCACCGACATGCTGAAGGCCAATAGCGACCCCACATGCGACCAGAGCCGCCGCATAACCAAGAAGTGCAATAAGAACAAACAAGTCAAATCTACCAAAGACAAGGGTAAACCATAGACAAACCATAGACTATCTACGTTGTCTTATTTATGGCTATTCTAATATTATCATATATAACTATTTTCATTGTTTATGGCATTATCGCAATTGGTATACCTAGATATTTGGTTGATAGTACCTACGTTAAACTTTACATTGAATATCGTAATTTATTTACGTACAGAAAGATTTATCCTGTGATGCAATGCTAAACAAAGTAATGAGTTTATTTCTTTTGGATCTTCGGAGTATACAAATTAAATATCTTCATATACAATTTCTATGAGCGTCACCCGACATTATATAAATCTATATCTTCGCCTTTATTCATTCTAAACTCTTGGTTAGTCAAAGCGAAATCCAAATATAGACTTGGGTTAATAAAGACATATTTTATCATTATGTTCATCATGTTGACAGTTATACACTCGTAGGTGAAAGTAACACGTTGCCTAAATAAATCACAAATCACGATTGATGGCAAGATCTCAGTTGTATTTCTTTTCAGATTTATTTCTTTTATTTCTTCATGAGCAGTTTTAGGCTAGTCTCTACCAATACTTACAACAGATTTATAATAAAATATGTCTTTTTTTAAATATGTATATTATGGTACATTGGTGAATATAACAAAATTAATGGATAACTTTTTTTTGGTTACAGGTCGCCGAAATCGTCAGTAAATTGTTGGCGGATGTTAATTTTTTAGACAAATAAAACTTTGATTGTAAAATTACATGGTGTTTGTTCGTTAAATCTAAATTATGTAATAGTGCCAAATATTATAAATTAAGATTTCTTTGAACTCTAAATGTATCCATCAGTTAGATGCAATAGTGCAATCGATCGAATGTTTAAATTAAGCACTTAGATACCCTTACTTTTTAATTATTATTGATAAGGAAATCTTTGATATTAATAAATATTATTGAGTACTTAGATCGAGTGTTTCATTTATACCTATTAATCCTGTAGATAGCACCTCAATAGGGTTTTTTGATATAATAATAATTTAGATGGTTCGCTTACCAGCTAGGTTACCGACCTAGCTGGTAAGCGAACCATCAGGCGAACTACCAGCTAGGTTACCACAGCCAATGAGCATTTGTAAGGCTTTAGCAAATGCGGACACCGCAGCTGCAGAAATGAAGGAATAGACTGGGAAGCATGAGGAAAAGGCATCCAGTTCCCCCACTCATGAAAGGAATCACAGTATCTAATATCTGTTAGGCCAAGCACATCCTGTGAAATAAATACCTAAAATAAAATTTTATATCAGAATTATTCTAAACGGTTTTAGTTGCTACGTAGGTCCAAATCTAGGTAGGTACCAAATCTTATATTTTTCTATAGTAAATATATTGATTGCTACCCGCTTTCCGCGCTTTCACCCGCTTAAATCAATTGCCTTTTAATCCTAATATTCCGGTGGGAATATCAGTATAAGAATTAGCCTAAGTTATTTTTTATTAAATCACCTGTCTGTCATTGAAAGTTCCGTCAAAATTTGTCGAGCCGTTCCAAAGCTGTAACAAACAGACAGACAGACAAAAATTGTAAAAATTACTAGTTCGGTATATGTACAGTGTATACATCCATATCTATAAAAATCGGTTATTCCAATACATATTATAAATAGGCACTCCAAGGAGTAACTTAGGATATTTTTAATAGTGATATTCCCACAGGAACATTAGGATGAAAAGGAAATTCACGGGCTCGGGTGAAACCGCGGGGTGCAGCTCATGTTAAGATATAATACCTAAGTCAATACAATATATTTAATATTTATTATTTATATATTTATACACATAGTACATTCCAATATGTAGAATATAAATCTTTTATGTAGTTATATTTTTGAAGTGAAACTTCTTTATCGGGGTTGGAAGAAAATTTAGTGTTACATTTTTTCGTTACGCGTGACATTTTTCCGTTACGCGCCATTTTTTTCTTATCCCTACCACGCGTGATTCGACGTATTTCTGTAAAGATCGAATATCGTAAACTGTATCGTCGATATTTCAATATTTGCTAATTGCCTGTATTTTGTCATTTTAGAGGTAACATTTTTTTATGATACCAATTAATACTTTATTAGACGGATAAAGGATGAGACGCTACACCGTGTCGCAACTCGCAACCGGGCCGTGTCCCGTCCGAGGCTCGATTAAACATTATTGTAAACTAGCGACCCGCCCCGGCTTCGCACGGGTGCAATGCTGATACTAAATACACTACAGAAAAACTGTGAACGTTGTATATAAAAACATAGCGGCCCTCTCCGACTTCGTACGGGTATAAAATAGATAGCCGGGCCGGGCGACCCCGGCACGGTGAGATCATGCTTAAATTTTAATAATGGGTTTTTTTTTAAATGAGGCACCCGTCATCACAGGGTGTTCGCGCCACCTCTGGATTATAGTCCAGAGACTGTTTATGCTTTTTTTTTTTTTTTGTTCAATTTTTAGAAATATTAACATACTGGTTAAGTACTTACATAATATAAATATAAATAATGTACAATTAAAATTATAAGAACTTAAATTAAATTACAATATAAAATAAAATCAAAATTATTAAGTGAAAATTCAATAAAAACACGGCACAAAAACACTCAACTTAATCCTATATCACAGTTAAACTAATATCACACACTATTTCTTTGGTTAACTACGACTACAATATGCTTACAATATTGTAAGAACGCATCCCTACACTTATCCCCCAGGGCGGAAGGCAGATTCTCACCCGCCATGACCAGTCAGTACTTGTGTGGTGTGGTGTGTGATGTCTAATTTCCCGACTACCTTGTATGCAGCAGCAGCGCTTGGGAAAAAGAGCTTCGTGACTCCGGCCGTTCCTCCTACATCGTATCTCCTATCCCATTCGCTGATCGTATCCTGTCTCAAGATACGCTTGACGAATGAAACAGGACACAGATCGTAATCCGGTTTCCTCCTCAACCCCAGAGCGGCCCCCTTGGCTAACTCGTCTGCCCGTTCGGTCCCCTTCAGCCCTGCGTGCGCCTTAATCCAAAACAGGCAGACTTCCGCCTCTGCAATGCAGCTTTTCGGAGGGCCGCCCGTGTTTGCACGGCCAGGGGATGAGGGGAACTCAGGGTGACCGCCTGGAGCGCCGATCTGGAGTCGCTGAGGACACCGACCTTTGTCGCTCCGCTCTTGCAGGCTATATCTACTGCTCTTTTGAGCGCTAGGAGCTCAGCCTGATAGACGGTACAATACGGTGGCAACGCAAGCTTGATGGCCTTTGTCTCGGTCTCACCTTTCCAAACGGAAAGGGCGGCTCCGACTCGACCCTCAATTTTGCTGCCATCCGTATAGATCCTATGGACGTGGCTGTTAACCACGTCGGCATAGGTATCCTCATCTACCAAGCCAAACCCCAGCTCTACCTGCTCTGCCGGATGTGGGTCCTCAATCGCAAGAGCCATTCGTTCCACCTCCCTGTCCCTCAACACCGCCGGGTGCGACACACCCCTCTTGATCTCATAAAGCCTCGAAGCTTCGAGTATTCTGAGATCAAGTGGGAGTATCCCAGCCAACAGCATCGCAGAGTTTTCTTTGAAAACGCGGGCGAAGCCGCGGGCGCAAGTCTAGTACTGAAATAAATAATAAAATACTAAAATACGGAGCAAAGTATAATTGTCCATAGGTACAAGAATCTTAGTACAAAGGTATAAAATATCATCAAATGTTTCATAAAACCTCGTGTCCTAAAACGCGATATTTCATGGTCTGTGCCGTCGGCTTGACCTATGAGATTACCTCTCCCGATTTACCTTTAGATACGTACGTGTCCCAGCTTCCCGTGCCGTCTAGATGCACCCGACCCCGCCCCGCGCTCACCGCCGCCCCGCAGGGACCGTGAAGCGTGAGCGGGGGTAAGCGCGGTGCATGTCAGTACGCTTTCGATTAACCCGCGATGCACGCGTGTCCCTGCTATATCGCAGAATTATACGTACTTATTTAACGACGAGTGTTCGTTCGAGATCCTATAGTAAGGATCGTCAGTGTTTTTATTGTGTAACGGATTGACATTGTATCATGGTAAGTTAATTTCTTTATTTGTCGTGCTTGTATTTTCTTTTTGTTTAACGTATTAACTAGGAACGTACAAATGGTATCTTTACGTTATCATTATTGTACTAGGTATACGTATGCTATTAGAATGTTTTATTTGATCATATTGTATCAACTTCACTCCCTCGTACAGGATGAAGTTATTATATTATACAATCTGCGTGCCACTCAGCCCAGATTTGTGAGTTCATCCCAATACGTTATACCATGGAGTAATACCATAACAAATATTTGGGAATAACGAACGGCTCAACTCCGTTAGCCGTTGGCCATACGGCTCAATCCTGTGAGCCGTACGGGCCGGAATCATGAGCCGTACGGGCCGATTTCGTGGGCCGTACGGGCCGATATCATGAGCCGTACGGGCCGATTTCATGAGCCGTACGGGCCGATTTCATGAGCCGTACGGGCCAATTTCGAGAGCCGTGCGTGCCATTTCTGTGAGCCGTACGGATCAAATCTATGAGCCGTACGCGACCCAACATCACGGGATGAATGACTCTTTTTCATGAGCCTTACGAGCTTATCTCATGAACCATGTTTATAAACTTAGGGGAATATTATTCTAAAGCTATTTTTACTTGTTTTAGGCTTCATCCTCGGCGGATATGCATACTCTGGAGTCATTACTCAACTGGGAACCAGATGATCCCGAGGACAAACTCATCCTTAAAAGGATATTAAGGCTAATTAATGGACACCTTCCGCTAGGATGGCAACAGTGGAAAATTAGAGTCCTAGACAAAGAAGATTTGCTGGGAAATGAACTAGACCCCCAGATTCTGAATAAAATTCGATTTGCCATTCCTACTGTGGGGCTAGCAAAGGCGTTTTCACCCGACTGCACGTCCCTGAGGGAAAGAACTTACAGGGACATAAAACTAAAACTGTTGAATTGGCCGATATGCCTTGGCCTCATTACACACCCCATATCACTAGCTGCAAGGATTCGGGGTTCTGCAGTTCAAAATGAACTGGTTTTAGCCTCGATAGCGGAGATGAAACCTCTTTTAAAAAGCAGAGAGGAGGCAAATCGAGAACTTATTGGACAGACTGACCAATCGGACGACGATGCTTCCATTCCGTCCACACAAACCTCCTCTGGGAAAACAAGAAAACCGAGTCGCCTGGACAAACTGGAACAGAGTCAGCACAAGCTAGAAACAATGATGGAACAATTTATCAAACAATTCCAACCACAAGGGGACACCTATTCGGGTTCCGAAGACGAATATGTTCCCTCAGCATCCTCAGGAGATGAAGAGAATATCCCTCCACCTACTACGGTATCATCAAAACCCTGGGAACCTCCAGCTTCGTCGGTTGAAGAAGAGTTCGATTGGACTCCAGCTACAAAGCAACAGGACCCGCAAATACCGGCCCCTAAACCGCACATAGCCTTACAAGGAACTGAGTGCCAGCGTTTAGGCGACATAACTTTTAACCAGATTAGATACGCTGAAGTTCAAAAGAAATTGCATGCTAGCCCTGTCTTCAATTCCTTAAAAACTAATCCTATTCTAGCTACCTACGGGTCCTCTTCTAATCAAGAACACTTGGCTCGTATGGACTACACCTTGGGCACAGTTTCTCACGGCTTACTGCTTCAACGAGAGGCATTAACAGACACATTGAAGGTTTTAGCCAATAAGTACCCAGCCATGAAACAGGATCTAAAAGACATTTTAACAGACACAACTTTGAAATCTATATCAGATGATTTGCTGCAATATGTTTGCGGTAGAAGAGCGGAGGTTATTGAGCAGAGAAGGAATGCTTTCCTTCCAAAAGAGGATTATCAGGCAGCTCTGCTTAATGCAATCCCTCCATCGACCACACATCTTTTCTGCGAAACAGGAATAGCAGAACTGATGAAACAACCGTCTCAACAAATCTTTTTTCGCCAACCAAATAAGAAGCCTTTTCATCCAAAAAGCTACAACTCCTTTTCCTCACGTCAGACCAGACCTTCAAATAAGGTGTCCAAAACGTCCAAATTTGTTAACCGACCACGAAAGTCTTACTCCGGCAAAACGCAAGAAAACTTCAAGCGTCCGTCCAATAACAAAAACAAGGACCAAGGTCAATCCTCATCCCGAGGTAAGTCCTCTAAGACCCCAAGAAGAAATAGAAACGATTGACAGGTTCAAAGGAGGGCGGCTTTTCGAATTTGTAGACATTTGGAAAAAGGAGGGGGCACCAGTAAATATCTTGAAAATAATATCGGGATACATTATTCCATTTGTCAAAAAGCCACCTCTCATACCGTTTCATCCAAGAACATTAAAAAAATTCGAAACAAGAAATCTAAATACAGAAATTCAAACTCTAATACAACAAAAAGTTTTAGAAGAATCAACATTTCAGACAGGATTCTTGTCAACAATGTTTCCAGTTCCGAAACCCAACAAGAAGGTGCGTCCTATAATAAATTTGAAAGGTCTGAACAAATACCTTACCCCAAAGAAATTTCGTCTGTTAAACCATTTCAAGGTACCTCATTTCTTACAAAAAGGAGATTTCCTCATAAAAATCGATATTTCCCAGGCATATTTCCATATTCCAGTAGCCAACCGTCATCGAAGGTTTCTGTCAATCGTTTACCAAAAGAAAATATTCCAATTTACATGTCTCCCGTTCGGTCTATCAACGGCCCCACTAACTTTTGCAAGGGTAACAAATTGGATAGCTTCACGGTTACGGCAGCTAAATATAAGAGTTATTGTCTACCTAGACGATTTTTTACTCGCCAACCAGGATCCAATAAAGTTACAAGCAGATGCCGCCATGACGATACGAATTTTAACGAAACTAGGCTGGACAATCAACATGGACAAAACTCTACAGAAACCATCGCAAAATATAGAGTACCTAGGAATACTTTGGGATACATTTCACAGCACAAAAGCACTGCCAAGACAAAAGATATACTCCCTAGAGAGAGATCTCAAAAAAGTCCTTTCAACGCAAAGATGGAGTTGGCAGTCTTCGAAAAGTTTGCTAGGCAAGCTAAACTTTGCCTCTTTCGTAATACCGCTAGGAAGACTTCATTCCAGGGAAATACAAAGAGCTGCCAACATTCTACCAGAGAACCTAGCCCACAAAAAATATCCCATTCCAGAGAAGGCATTCCAACAATGCAAGTGGTGGATTCAAAATCTCGGAGAAAAGGACATTCTATTCAACCACGCCGAAACTATATTCATCACTTCAGATGCGTCAGACAAGGGATGGGGGGCACAGGTGAACGGAAAACATATCAGCGGTACTTGGACTTCTCACCAGTCGCGATGGCACATAAACAAGAAAGAATTATTTGCTGTAATTCTAGCTGTAAACTCCGAGAAAGATTCCATTCGAAACAAAAGAATTGTCGTTCAGTCAGACAACCGCACTGTAATAGCCTACATAAGAAATCAGGGTGGGACAAAATCACCACAGCTGACAGAGTTGGTCTTTCAACTCTTAACATTGACCAAACAGCTGAATGCAATAATTTGCCCTCAATTTATACCAGGGATATACAACGATGTTGCCGACAGTCTATCCAGACAGACACGCCTAGCGGATTGGCACCTGTCACCAACGATTTGCAACCGGATATTTCAGAAATGGGGCATCCCCGAAGTAGACCTGTTTGCATCGAACATTTCGAAAGTGGTTCCAATTTATGTTACTCGGGACGCAAGGGACAAGGATGCTCTTTTCATAGACGCCTTCAGCAAGATATGGGAATTCAAGTTAGCATGGATCTTTCCCCCTCCTTCGCTGATTCCTCAAGTGCTAGCACATCTCAATCATGCCAAAGGCTCATACATCCTCATCGTTCCACGTTGGGAGAAAGTATTTTGGAGGTCAGATCTAAAATCTCGAGCAACAGACCATCCATTTCAAATACGGAACCTACATCATCACCTCACAGACCTATCAATCCCAATGAACCCGTCGAAAGTTTTAGGCTTACATTTGGAGGCTTGGAGGGTACGGGGTGGTCTTTGATAACAAAGACCTGGCCACAGGAAGATCGCAATCTAATTCAAAAGGCATGGCGTAACTCTTCACTTAAAACATATCAAGCTCCATGGAAAACATGGTTAACAAGATGTCAAGTCCTTGGCCTTAATCCCAATAAACCGGACGCAGCATCAGTAGCACAACATTTAAGTTATCTCTATAGAGTAAAAAAATTGTCACCTAGTACTATAAAATTACACAAATCAGTAATTGCTACATTCGCTGATCCTACTATTAGAAATTCCGTCACAGATAGTCCAGTCGTTAAAAAAATTATTAAAGCTATTGAATTGTCAAAACCTCCAGTAAGCAAAAAACAAATTTGGGATGTTAAGGACTTAATTAACTGGATGAAAAATGTTACAGTGCTAGAGGAAAATCTGTTTCAAACATCGCGCCATCTGGCTCTTTTGCTACTTTTAGCATCTGGTAGACGAATACACGACCTCACCTTACTTAGAATCGATAAAGACAGTATGGTAATGGAAGACTCTTCGATTACATTCTGGCCAAAATTCGGGTCTAAAACTGATAACCACTCGCATAGGCAATCTGCTTGGAAGCTCTTGCAACTCCCAGATGAGAGACTTGATCCAGTCAGATGGATAAAAATATATATGGCTGTGTCGGATTCAAGGAGAAATGCCAACGGCAATATAATTAATTCCTTGTTTGTTACTTCTAGAGGTCGGGTAGCACCCGCATCAAAAGCAGTTATAGCAGGATGGATCAAATCTGCGCTTTCAGAAATAAATATTAATTTTTCACCAGGGAGCATAAGGGCAGCTGTTGCTTCTTCTAGAAAAGATAATAATGTTCCTTTAGATATAATACTAAGAAATGGTAATTGGAAGAGTGATAAAAATGTGATTAGACATTATTTTAAAGAAATAATTAATACTCCATCCAAAGATGATACCACTGACTTAGATATAGTAAACACTAGCTTTATTTCTATGTGATCATAGTTCCTAATTAATGTTAATTACATGACTGATTTCAAACAGTATCTCTTATGATTAATAAATCTATGAATGTTATTTGATGTTTCATTTAATTCAATACAAGCACTGACAGATATTACCAATTACAATACTAATAATCCTTATTTCAGTTTTCTTCACAGTACGCTTTACCCGTGTCGTCAGAACCCAAAAAATTCTCATAGGTCAAGCCGACGGCACAGACCATGAAATAGCAAACGTTTTTCCCCCGAAGGGATAAAAACGATATATTTCATGTCTTGCCTAGGCTTGACCGGGTAAACCCTTGACGACTTCAATCTCAAGGTACTGACATGCACCGCGCTTACCCCCGCTCACGCTTCACGGTCCCTGCGGGGCGGCGGTGAGCGCGGGGCGGGGTCGGGTGCATCTAGACGGCACGGGAAGCTGGGACACGTACGTATCTAAAGGTAAATCGGGAGAGGTAATCTCATAGGTCAAGCCTAGGCAAGACATGAAATATATCGTTTTTATCCCTTCGGGGGAAAAACGTTTGCTATTACGTTACAAGTGTCAGGGCGTTGCAGTGTAACAGCTCTGAATATCTTGAGATGATCTCTCGTAAGTCGTTCCTGCTTTTATTCTCGCTTTTTGCATTAAAACTTCTGCTAAGTTTTTGCTTTGACTCCGCTCTTTGAGCCGCGCACTGAGCTCATTCTTTCGTGAATTTAATGGATGTAAGAGCGCGCCTGTAATTTAGCTATCACATGCATATGTAGGTCTCTATTATCGTGAAGCGGATAATTTTTAGGAATCCTCCGGCTCGTATCAAAGTCGATACGTAAGTATTTTTATGTACTGCATGTGTATAATGTAAAGGAAAATTTTGCTTTATTCATGCACGAAGTTATAGTGGGTACCTAGGTATATACTTTAATAATATGTAATGTTTTTATACTTAAATATTGTCCACTTGGCTTAATTATGTAGGTAATAATATCTTAACCAATACTAACATACCTACATACTCTCGTCAGTCGTCTGATAATATGAATGGAAGTTAAGATTACCTACCTATAGACAAAATTTCTGTGGTGATACAAAAATTAAAGAGTAAGTTTCTTAAAATAATTAAAAAATAAATTATCGCATTGCCTTTCTAACACAATCCATTAACAATGGGATATTGTAAGTAAATTAATTTTATCCTGATTACGGAACTCTGCAGCGCGGATGAACACAAATAAGATCATTATTCCTCCCGGCTCGAATTATTGGCCGATGAAGTATTAAACCTAATATTTATAAAATAGCTTCATAGCTAAATAACAAACATAATTGCATTGAATTACAATGTATAGCGGAATGAAATCCGTGCTAACGAAGTTAGGAGCTAAAAAAATTTTGACTCGCCAGTCAACATGCACTCCGTGACTCGACTGAAATCTAGCCATCAGATATTTCAACTAGAAATTTAGGTCGTTTTATTTAATTTTAATAACCACAAGCAATATAAAAATTAAGAATAAATAAACAGAAAACTAGATACTATTATTACAAGCCCCTTTCCCTTTAGATTTAAGCTTTTGTTCTATATAAATCGATAAAAAAATCCATATGAACAGATAGAAAGAAAGAAAGAAAGAAACCATTTATTACAACACACACAACAGTCAACACACATATCAAATATCATTGTAAATTATGAATAATAGGTAATAGAAAACATAAAATTATGTGCGGTTGCGTGCGCTAAAATAGGAAGCCACTCAGGATACCTGAGGCATAATACCTCAGCACGGATTTTCAGTGACCCCCTTACGACATCCAGATTGTCACTTGTCAGCTGCTTTACTGGATAATAAATAAGGATAAAGTAATAAATAAATATAATTCGTGGAGTACACAAAAAAAATGTTGTGTGGTTCTATGAAACCACGGTAAAAGTGAAACTTAGGCACAAAATTATCGTATTTGTACGATAATTATCGTACGGTTCGACCGTCACGCGACATGCGCTACACAGACCAAAAAGTTTGAGACGATGTAATAAAAGTTTCACTTTAATAAGATACTTGCATGAATACGCTAATATTTTAATAAATAAACTTATAGATGATTTAAGCAAAATAAAATCATTTATTGTCATGCTTCTTCTTTGCTTTTTTCTCATAAACGAATTTATTTATTAGTTACTTACCAATGTTTAAAACTTGATAATTTTATGCTTGACAATAAACATATTTATGGGCTCCACACTATCTCTGGGTTTGGCCACCCAGGGTATTATGGGTTGGGCTTGTAAATTTCAATTAGACCAATGGAGACACCTTTTGGCAATAAAAAAATGGGGCAATAATAAATTTAAGTAGTTTTATTACAATGTAACATGAGTCATAAAGAGTGACTGATCATCGATAGATATATTTTGACAATTGACTGGCATTGCAAATATTTTATTGGATACTAGCTGTTCCCCGCGGTTTCACCCGCATTGCTCCGCTCCTGTTGGTCTTAGCGTGATGATATTATATAGCCTATAGCCTTCCTCGATAAATGGGCTATCTAACACCGAAAGAATTTTTCAAATCGGACCAGTAGTTCCCGAGATTAGCGCGTTCAAACAAACAAACAAACAATCTAACAAATAAACAAAATCTTCAGCTTTATAATATTACTAGCGGTCCGGCCCGGCTTCGCCCGTGGTACATATTTACGTTTTCTCTACATAAGAACCATCCTCGTACTTCAAGGAAAGAAAGAAAAAAAAAGAATAAAAAAGAATTATCGAAATCGGTTCAGCGGTTCACACGTGATGCCGTGACAACGCGAAACGGGTGCGGACCCGCCGCCTTTTTATAGCTCTCGCCGCGAAGCGCGTCGAACGCGGCAATTGATACACAAAAATAATCCTTATGGCATGATTCTGTATTCACGCGAAGCGTATTTCATGTATAACTTTGGTGTTTCTACACCGATTTACATGATTCTTTTTTTATTGAATAGGTAATAATGTTAACTTTTTTTAATTAGGGATGAGTGAGAGTGTTGTAAACGTAAGAGTAGACAAATATAATCAGAAAGCTCCGAATTGCTAAGCTATTGAAGTTTCACGTGTTTGTATTGTGATTGACATAATATGCTGTCTAGGAATTTATTTTTATATAATAATAATAAT
The DNA here is from genome assembly GCA_907164665.1 of Colias nastes. Lineage (NCBI taxonomy): Eukaryota > Metazoa > Arthropoda > Insecta > Lepidoptera > Pieridae > Colias > Colias nastes. The sequence goes on from CAJQZM010038566.1 coordinate 79,715, forward strand.
TTAAGAACATTTGTGTCGTACATGATTTCTATGTAGCTTTAACCATTAAGGCTGCACACGCGACGGCAGCTTAAAAAATGAAGTAACTTCTCCCGTTTTCCCAATATTTACCTTCACTGCTCTGCTCATATTGATCGTAGCGTAATAAAAAGTATACTATAACCTGCCCAGGAGTATGAAGAATAATTGTGCCAAATTTCGTTAAAATCCGTCGTGTAGTTTTTGTTTCTATAACGAATATACAGACAGACAGACAGACAGACAGACAGACAGACAGACAAAAATTTTACTGATTGCATTTTTGGCATCAGTAGCGATCCCTTATCACCCCTTCATAGTTTTTTTTTAAATATATTTCATGTACAGAATTGGCCTCTCTACAGATTTATTATAAGTATAGATAGGAGAAACAGTTCCACTATTTATAAGCTCTTAATCCTCAAAATTTACCTAATAGGAAATATATCGAATACATCATGTTAACTATGTAGTTGCAAAGATAATAAAATTATGTGCTATTAATTTTATATTTCAGCATATATTTGATATTTTGTAATTAACATTATTAACTGTAAACTGAAATGATGAAACAAATATCCCAACTTCAAATTAAAATTTGAATGCGAATTTCCTAGAAGAGTAAAATTATTTTAAAATAGACTTTGTAGGTAGGTAGATATGTCTGAAAGATATTAATTATCGAATATATTTACATTTCAGGGAAAATATTGTTGTACTTTTACGCAGAAATTTATTTCATTGGAGATAACTTAGTTAGGTATGTGTAGGTAATGGCCGATTAAGGAAAGCTGGCATCTTCACAGTACTCACACTTATGCAATTTTACTATACAGTATGTTCAAAAATAAATACGATTCTAGTTTAAGTGTAGACTTGAATTGTAAAATGGGTGCGTTGTAGATAATATGAAAGCTCTCATAATTTATATGTAAAATTACAATTTAAAAGTAACTCAATCGATGAACTTAATTATTTATTCTCATAATCAATTGTAAAATAGTATTGATAATCATTCAATTATCAAATAATAATTAAATTTAATGTCATATTCAAACTAACGATATAAACAATACAAATAACACATGCGATACAATACAATACAATACAATCGAAACCCTAGCACGTAAGAGATAAGGTTACATTACAATAAAAGCTGTATTGTACAGCTATGTATGAAAATTTTAACTAACGGCGTTTACATTTTGTTTACAAAACATATTAAAATTATTACATAATTTAACCTAGGTAAAGTAAAAAAATATTCTAATCCGCGTGCCGCGAAGTAGTTATCTCGTCGAATATAGTTAGTAGTATACCTAACGTCTTTGTTTAAATTACATCACCCTGTATTTATAAACAATTGCAAAATAAAAACAAGTCTTTGTTTAAATTACATCACCCTGTATTTATAAACAATTGCAAAATAAAAACAATAACTGTCCCCTTCATTCTCATAAGCTAGTCTGCGCGCGAGAGAGACTGGCAGACTTTTCATGATGCGTATGCAGTATGACGTGACGCCGCGCGCGTCTTCATAGACACTACACAATATGTGCAATGTGTAAATGTGTTTACGTTCCAGCTCTTCTTAATCGGCCAATACATACAATAACCTCGTCTAGACTCTTTAGGTAGTTATCATGACGCTATGACGTGTGTTGGCTTCGAAATCCCTAAATTATATCTCAGCTCTTTCTTAGCCTTTAAGATGAAAATTATGAACATCAAAAGTACCTACTTCTTAGGTAGGTAAGTACCTACTACCTACTTATTAAAAAAATATACATATTCGTTAGATAATATGACATAATACTAAGCACAAATGCATCCTGAAAATACCACAATCGTTTAATTTTAATCTGCCAAATGTTACGTAGTTACAAATACTTAGTGGAAAGCTGATCAACAACCCTTACGTAATAGTTAATACTGGATAATAAATTGCATAATAAGTTAGTCGAGGGGAGTCTCCTGTGTCACAAAGCGAGGTATACGACAAACTGAAAACAAGTTGCAAATAAAAAGCACTAGAACACTGCAGGTCCCTTTGTAATTCATCCGTTGCCGAGATGAATTTCCGTCAGTTCCACAATACCGTTTAAATAGCGTAAGTTTAAGCAAAGGAAATTATATTTGTTGTTTGCTCACTGGAATTCCAATTAAATTTTTCGTTCGCGATTTTATTCGTTTTAAATTTTATACTATACGACGCTTTTACCACTTTAACTTCACGCCATTAACACCTCTCGTTATTTCGTTTAACGAACAATGACATGCGAAAAATATTTGCTTCTAACCAAAACGAATTGCATGGAATTTTAGATGAAATTTGACGAACGGTATTGAGTTTTACTGCACAAACTTCTCAATGGCTATTATTATTATTTACTTCAAGCTTGATTTAACGTCAAATTCAACACGCGAGGAAAATGCTTTTATTTGGTTGCAATTAAATTTTAATGGTAAACACGCAAATAAAACGTCGTAAATATTATTTTAACAGCAATTTATTATCGAACATTTGAGTAATACAATATAAAACCTGACCAGTTGTGTTCGTGCCTCGTATATCGAAATGAAAATTTTGCACCTATATTAACGTCTCCCACCGACGCACGAACACGTGGGTCAGGTTTTATTTACAATAGAGAAATAAATTCAATAAATAAATATCTTAGTCTAGAGTAAATACTTCAACTGAATCGTCGAAGGATGTACGCTTTAGCGCTAAACTACGACTATCGTACTAGAATGGGTCGTGTTGAGATATCACAGGTAATTGTTTGGACGCGCGGGGTGTTCACTTGAAGAGTTGTTTGGCGTAGTACCAGATGCGGAAGAAGTACTCGTCGCGGCGAAGGAGCGAGCCCCTCGCGTACGAGCGGATGTCGGCGTCCATGTTGTGCTCGCGGAGCCACGAGGTCGTGGTTTGGCTGAACGACGTCGGCTCCGTGGCTTCCGTCATCTCCCCTGGCTCCTCGTCGAAGTGCGAATCTGATACGGACATTACTAAATTAATTACATGTAGATAATTTATTATTTATGTACCTACTCACTTGATCTAGTTTAGTATTTAATTTTGAATGCTTTGAATAAAGAGCAAGAAAATCTTAAATAGATGTGACTTGAATTTTAAGTAGCAATAAAGAAAAGTACAGTAGCAGTCACAAATCTATTCAATACTGATCGATATAAAAACATGTCTGAGTAAACTTCCTTAAGCAAAGGAGGAGGAGGGCAACCTGACGTTCTATTTTCTATTCTATCATATGGATTATGCTATGCCCTCATAGATGACATATTATTGCTGTGGAAGAAAATACTGGCTGATGAGAGACACTCACCTTCCCCGGGCAGGACATTGAACGGCTCATCGGACTCGAGCGGCTCGCTGAGTCCGATCTCGTTCCTCGCGTATATCCGCACCATGTACGTGTGGTTCTCGTTCAGGTCCCGTATGTTGAACTGGAGGTTGTTCGCGTCCACTTTGCCGACCTCTATCCACATGGTCTTGGTGACGTCACGGATGGCTATATTGTATCCGAGGAGGGGAGCACCTCCGTCCCACTCAGGGGTTCCCCAGCAAGTCATCACCATGTTGTTGCCGACCATGCGCATTTCGAGCGGCGCGGTCGGGGGTGACGGTACCGCTGGGAGGGGGAAAATTTCGTTAGAGGTTTAAATTTTGAATGATAAACGGGCCGATTAAATGTATGTGTATCGAGATTGATTGGATTGTGTAAGAACACATTTTTTGGAATAAATCTTTACACCAAGCCATAACCTTCATATTTTATATGTATCTATAAGTATCTAAATTTTAACTTGATGCTGTTCATTACGAGGAATTAGGATTTTGACTAATACAGCAGTGTCCCAAAACTGCCCAATTTTTATTCCTTATAGTAAATAAGTAAATTACAGTCTTTGCTGCTATCCGTCTATCTTTTTTTGCTATAGCCTTAACTACTGAACCAGTAACTACTAATTGAAACTTACTCGCATGTTTGTCCAAGCGCACATGCTGCGACTGTGTTGGCAGACTCACGCCGATCGCGTTCTCAGCAGATATCCTGAACACGATCTGTTCCTTGTCCTTCAGATTCTCTATGCAGTGTTCGAACACTGATCCACCAACTGTAATCACCTTCGACCACGATTTCCCTTTCACCGTCTTGTACTCGATGATGTAGTCTGAAAAGTTAAATTCGCATGCTAAAATATTTGGATCGAATCAAACTGTAATTCAAATTATTTAGGATCGATTTGCATAACATATTTTACTACTAATGTTAATACTTCTTCATATGATTTATTTATATTTGCTATTGCAAAATGCTAGTACATAAAACATTTCGGATTCTCCCAAATATTGATTATGACATGCTCTTTTAGAAAAGGCTAACACACGAAATATTTTAAGGTTAACTTTATTAAAAACTTACTCGTCACAGGGCTTCCACCGTCACTATCCGGTGCGGCCCACTGCAATGTCACAGACCTAGATGTTATCTCCCTAACTATGAACCTTTGAGGCCGTGAGGGAGGAGCTGAAATATGAGAAAATGTAAATTTATACTCTTGACCAGATAGTCGTTGGCCGAAATAAAAATCGCAATTTTTCGTTGAAAGCGTTTGCTGACGTTCTTGTTAAGCTGCCATGTAAATGCATACAGAGGTACTAAATAGTTATAGTATAATCAGCCAGCGTGTGTGTACAATTTTCTAAACAGTACCTAGTTAATGTGTTAGTGCCTGATACTATTATATTATATATAATTATTCTTCAGTTTGATTGAATTTCTTGTGCATCATTAACGAAGTTTCTTTATTAAGCATGTATCTATTTTGTTACTTGTTAAAATTTTGCTAGATAATTAAACATAGACTAACGATACCCGTACAAGCTTTTATTATTTCTAAGCCTAATAAGCGCAAAATTTTTGAAGCTAGACAACATCGATATTGAAGCCCAAGCATAATCTCATCCAGCCAGCTATGTCTTGGACACCTACACAATGTTTTTCCAATAGTTATCTTCTCGTCAGAAACGTATGGCAAACTCGTGCCAATTTCATTTCTAGCGCATATTCTAAATTGATATGTGGAGTTTAATGATAGTTTGTCTATTTCAGCCAATGTTTCTGGTACGGTCGCCACATGTATCCATTGTTTGGAATCCTGTTTTATTTCAACGGAGTAATCCAGAATTGCTGAACCTCCGTTTTTCTCCGAAGGATTCCATGTTATTGTTACAGATTTGTTGTCAATACCATATATACCCAATGGACCCAAGGGTGGGGATGGAACGTCTTTAAAATAATATTAAATATGTTAATGATAATTTAGACATCATTATTAAATGTATATTCAAATAATGTATAATACTTGTATAATAAATAATCTAGTTCTAGTGTGTTGTTTTGAATGTTTAAAAAAGAAATCCTGACTTATATGAACAAGACAGTTTTTCGAGGATGGTCGGTAATAAGGTAGGTAACGATTTAACTTGAAAAGGAATGATCTGGATGAAATTTATAACTACTACAACTATGTCAATACATTTGTAAAAGATTAAAACAAAATAAAAGTATTTCAAATAAATCAGGATTCCTCTAAAGATACAATTTTCCATCCAAGTTATTATACTAATCATAGGAAGCAACTTACCTAAAGCAGTCTTAATAACAATCGGTGCGCTTTCCAAAGCCTCCGATACGCCGACGGGATTTTGCGCCATAACGCGGAACATGTATTCACAGTTTTCGTTCAGTCTTTGAATGCAATATGTTTCCACGTCCTTATTGACGTCGGCCACTCTCACCCATTGATTTACTTCAGGATCATGCTTCTCTATAGCATACTTGGTCAGTTCGATACCACCGTCGTCGACTGGTGGTTTCCATTCTATTGTTACTGATTCTCTACTTATTTCTCGAAGGACTACTGGGCCTTTGGGTTTACTGGGCTTATCTAAAAAGTAATTATAAATATCTTAACGACGACAGGCAATGAATATTTTAGTAGTTTAATTAAATTAAAATATAGTTTTGATTAAAATGATTAACATATTCACATGGCGGTGATATTCGATTAAATATTAACGCCTCATCTTGTGATGGTACAATTACTCAAATAAATGCGCACATTACTTACCGAATACTTTGAGAGAAAGATCCAATGAAGAAGTTCCTGCTTTGTTACTTGCTTCTATAGTGTATTTACCACTATGAGATCGCTTAAGTTTAGATATCCTGATGATACTCATGATTTCAGTCGTTATTATTTCAATCTCTTCAGTCGTTTCAAGTCTGGTACCATTCCTATACCAAATAACGTTTGGTCGCGGAATTCCTTCAATATTCGCCGTAACTGACCATTCTTTGTCAATCTTATTCTTTTGATCAATTTCACTGTCGGCCACAGTTATAATAGGCTTCAACTGTATCTCCAAATTACACGACGTCTCAACGTCACCGAATTCATTCGTAGCGATACATTTGTATTCACCTTCAGATGTCTTAGAAGCTGTTATAACTAAAGTTGCTACTCGGTTGACATATGTTGCTTTAGCTGTTTTCAATTGTTTTCCGTTCTTAACCCATATTACTTTAGGCTCAGGAACACCACCGAATATACACGAAAGCTCCACGCTTTCATCGGGGTTAACTACAATGTCTTTGAGTGGTTTTTCTACACTAGGTGCTTGACCTACACTAGCTTTTTCAATTCGAATAAATTCAGTGACCTCAGAAGATTCGCTTATACCTACTTCGTTTACAGCGAACACGCGGAATCTATACGAAGATTTTGTCTTCAAATTTTCGACGCAGTATTGGTTCTTCCTTATACTTTCTATGGAAATCCATCTGTAACAAATTATTATTTGAAATCCAAAGACATGACATCGCTCAGACATGTAACTGTACTACAGCTCAAAATATTCCGTGACGGTCGATATACTTACTCGGTTGTATTTATCTCTTGATATTCCACAACATAACATTCTATCTGTGAATATCCAGTATCGGTAGGTTCACTCCAGTAAATATTCACAAACGTGTTATCGACATCAAGCACTTTCGGTGCTCCGGGCGGTGAAGGAATATCTGAAAAAAAAAAAAATTTATATTATTATCATGATGTTTTTTTTCTATATGGTTCCTTTGAAACATTGAACAATTATCTTACCCATAACGATGACTTTAATTTCAATTTCTACTACTCCACAGTTATTTTCGAGTTTGAGTTTATAAATACCAGCGTCGGAATGTTCAATTTTCCTTATGGTAAGGCTTGCATTTTGTGAATCGATGGATGGTTTTGTATGTTTAGATCTTTTGATAATCTTAGCATTTACGATCCATTCGTCATTTGGAGGTGGGTTTGCTTCATACTGAACATTGATAGTAACATCGCCGCCGCGTTTTACTTTATATTCCTTTTCATAAGCAATAACTTTAGGCGGGAATTCAATAACTGTAATAAAATAAATAATTATAATTTTTGAATCTAATCTGAATTAATACCCTATCTTTACTTAAAAAAAATAAAGATTTATCAATAATAAATATCACTTTATAATATAAACTAAACTATATACATTAATCGATTTTAAATTATATCAGTAAAGAAAAATCACAAACCTTCAACTTTCAATTTCGTAGAACACCTTGCATCAAATAAGACACAAGAGTATTCACTTTGATCCTCTTCGATGCAGTTCCTTATAATAAGGGTTCGCTTCCTTCCGTCTCTTATCAACGTGAATTTGTCAGTATCTTCGAGGGCAGTCTTTCGCTTGTACCACACCACATCATATTTTTCATCCGGTACTTCGACCGTTAAGTAGGCATCTGCGGCCAATGGAATGACTACAGTTTCTGGTAGACGTATAGTAAAATCAATAGAAGGTTCGTCCACAACAAGCTTCGCTACACATCTCTCACTTCCAACTTCACATGCGTATTCGCCCGCGTCACTTAGATCACAGTCATATATTTTTAGCTTTTGTTTCTTTCCATCGATCGTTAGCTGCATGTGGTTCGAAAATTGTATTTCTGAGTCATCCTTAAGCCACCTCACTAGAGCATCGCCCTTAGTGAGTTCAATTTCAAATGTAGCCTTATGTCCTTTATTTACTCTTTGGTCTTGTAGCCTTGATATAATTTCAGGAGGTAATTCGACAACCGTTATTTCTGCAGTACATAAATCATCTCTTAACTTGCATACATATTCGCCTTCATCATGCACAGATGTATTCCTTATAAATAGTTTACGAACGTTTCCACGCTTTTCCAATTCATACTTGTTCTTTTTAGATTTAATTTCTTCACCATCCTTTTCCCAGATTACATCAGCTGTTTCTGAATTGATTTCAACTTCAAGAATGGCAATATCTTTTTCTTTAACCTCAAAATCTTGAAGCCTACGTAAGAATTCAGGTATAGTCTCATGTACAGTTAAGCTGGTACTGGTTTCCTGATCTTTAACTACGCATTTTAATGTTCCCTTATCGGACAGTTTTGCTTTTTTAATTCTTAATTTGTGCAATCTGCCTTCTTGTATAATTTCTCTATGATCCATACCACTCAATTCCTTGTTATTGTGGTACCATTTTGTGGAAACTGTGTGTGATGTTTCGCATTCTAATATAACCGTTTTTCCTTCTTCAATTTCATATGTTTTCTTTAATTTCTTCACAAAAGTTACTTTTTCAACATCAATTGTCACTTTTGCACCGTGCGATGCTTTTCCGGCACTGTTGGATGCGACACATTTGTAGTCACCTGAGTCTACTTCCGAGTCCACATTTGTAATAATTAATTCTATATTTTCACCATCAAACCTTTGCGTCACTGTTTCTGAAGGTGTAATTATTTTATTATTTCTATACCACGTTATCGAGGGTACGGGATTTCCAGTCACTTTAGCAGTAAGTTTTATAGTTTCCTTTTCTTTAACAGTTATTTCTTGGAATCGATGAATAAACAGGGGAGGCTCCGCATTTTCTTCTGTTGGTTCTGGAAATTTATTAATAATATTTTAAACATAGAAATAAAAAATAAAAACACTTTTAGAACAATTCACTTTTGTTTACAACGTTGTGAATGTAGCAGGATTTCCTTTTAAAAGGGCATATAAATATTATACTGTACAAAATATAAAATTCTATATGTAATGGAATGTAGATTCATTAATATTTCCTAGCACTTATTTATTGTTATTATCGTAAAACTTATACCATACCTTCAATTACAATTACAGCACTCGTTTCTGTTGCACCTTCTGAGTTGATGGCTTTCAATGTGTATACTCCATCGTCCTTTCCTTTCTTAGGTTTAATAATTGTAATGGAATGAACATTGCCATCAGATTTCACAGGAACAGATTTAAGAGGTTTATTATTACGGAACCACGTAACTTTAGGTTCAGGATTTCCAACCACTTGAGTAGTTAGTACGAAACTCTCACCTTCCCGAATGCTTATATTTTTCAATGGTTCAATTACTTGCGGTTTTTCTTTTTCTCCCGTTTTAATTTTGAGAACAATTGGCAAGCTTGCTTCACCTTCCCTATTCATCGCTAATACAGTGTATGTTCCCTCTTGACATTTTTTAACATTAGATATTTTTAATACACTGCAATACATATGCATGTCTGATTCAGTGACTATAGAAATATTTTCATTTGGCATTATTTCATCACCTTTGAACAACCAAGTGATGTCAGGCTCGGGTATTGCGACCAAACGACATTCAAGATATATGTCAGATCCTTCATCGACGTATTGTGCTTTTGGACGTTTTGAAAAGGTTGGTGGTATACCTTCCAAAATATCCGCCAATGACGATTCTCTTGAAAGACTCTTTCGGGACAAAATAGTCATTTCAGATCCGTGGTCAGAAAGAGGAGCCTCGACTATCAACTCGGTTGTGCTCGAGGCAAAACCTGCTGCATTTTTCGCAACGCATGTGAATGTACCCGCATCTTCTGGGAATACTTCGCGAATTACAAGTGTCGAAACGTTGTCATCATCGTAATACATTTGGAAATCTTGCGATGGTTTAATAATGGCAGTCTGTCGGAACCAAGTGATTTGTGGTCTTGGATAGCCTTCAACTTGGCATTCGAATTGGACGGTGGAGCCATCAGGTGTATGTTTTGGCCGTAGCTTTTCAACAAATATAGGAGCAATGGCTTGTTCTTCAGATGTTGGCTCTGAAATAATTATATGAATATTTGAAAAACCCGTTATCATTGATCTAAAATACAGGTTTGAAATGGTAAAATATTTTTTAAATCGGTTGAGTTGTAAATTTATCTTATAGGTTGAACTTGTATTTTTCCTTAATATTAATTGATTAACCAAACAAAAATTAAAAGATTTGTATATAAACAAATGATCGAATTCCTGGTTGCCTGGAATAAATTACTAATAAGTGATAAAGTTTAAGTTCAAAATAAGTTGTACTCTTTCTTTTTGTGTATTTGTAAGATGCCTTGTATTTATTTAATAAACGATATAAATAGTAATTACATAATAATTTATAAATATACAAGTAAATCTTACTTTCAAATACTGGAAGTTTATCTATTTTTTCGTTCAACTTCTTCTGTAGATACAAAGTATAATTATCTTCATCCATTAAGTACTGAGCAGGCACCCAACCTTTTTCTTCAGTGAGATGTTTACGTACGTACCACCAGTCTTGATTCGTTGTGTCTAAAATATAAAAATAAAACCTTCAAATACACTGCACCAAATAAGGTTGTCAAGGAGTGGTGACATAAAAAAAGTAATAGTGATTTTATAGATGGTAGGAAGCTAGAGACAGACTATTTTTAGGGTTCCGAACCTCAAAAGGAATAAACGGAACCTTTATAGGATCACTTTGTTGTCCGTCTGTCTGTCTGTCAAGATCCTTTTTTAGGATAGCGTGGAGCTGTGGAGGTTCAAAGTAAGCTGTAATTCTTAGTAGTAAGTTGAAATTCTTATAGCACAGATCAAGGAAAAATTGCTTAAACCATTAATTAAAGTTACAACATAATAAAAAAATAGGTTTGTTCGGAGCCCTCGATGCGCGAGTTCAACTCGCACTTGGCCGGCTTTATTTACGTTAAGCATATAATGATATGATACAGAAAATTCCAATGGGAATGCCCATTGGAATTTCTTGTATCTACGTGGGCAAAGTTAGTAATATATTTTTTCACTATTATATTAATTAAAGAATTAGAATATGATTAGATATAAAATATAATTTACCTAGTATGTACAATCGTTCACCCTCTACTAAACTTATAGCTTCATCAGTTTCGGCAACATACGAGTAAACTGCGAATACGATGTCACCAGAGCGTACATTAACTGGAGTTTCTGAAAATTAAGGTAGTTGTTAAAAAAGGTCAAGAAATTTTATGCAAATTGTTTAAATATTACAATACAAACACTTTTATAACGTCATAATTATTGTGAAATACTAAATAAATTATTTTAGAGTTGAACAAACTAGAGGCATTTATGAGATTATTGCTATATTTATTTGCTATTTCAAAAATAATTATATTATATTTAACTGTTAACCCAACAACCGCAAGCCGGACAATGCCTGAGATTGCGCTGCGAACATAACTAGCTACTATTTAGTACATACCTGGGAATTCTTGTTCTCTTGCTATACTCATCGTTACATCTGCTTCTGTAAATTTAATAGTGTATTGAAATATTTATTAAAGACCGTATCAAATATTTAGACGGCATTATTTTTATTCTATAATTGAAATATATTTACCACCCTGCTAAACCAAACCAAAAAATATTAATTAATGCAAAACTAGAGTACAATATATATATTTAAAATCGATGATGAATGGTCTTTATTCATAACTCACCACTATGTGTGGATAAAAATATTTTTTTTTTATCAAATGTAGAAAGTTTTAATTATTTTTCAAATCAATCAAATATTCAAGAAATAAAATAATAAATAATGTTTGTAATTAAAAGGGAATATTATAGTATACCTTGTATAGTTAAAGGCTTCTTAGGCTTTCGCTTTGCTGATATGGTAATTTCCTCTTCTTCAAATGTTGGTGCTTTGATAACCCTTTTCGGTTTGAGTGCCACGTTTAATTCTTCCACCTCGTTTACTTCGTACGGTGTCTTCTTTTGTTTTCGTTTAAGAACCATTTCTACATTTCCTTCTGATTCATCTTCACTTATGATTACTTCTTCCACTTGTTCAGTATCTTCGATATATTTTTCAACTTTAATTGAAACTTCATCAGCTGCTTCGGTTTTACTAACCTTTTTCTTAGGCTTAAGTTTAATTTTACTAGAAAGGGTCAAATCTTCTTGCTTACGTTGTTCTATTTGTTGCTTTATATCAAAGGCAATTTCTTCTTGATTATCTATGACATATTCATGTTTTTTATCTAAAGTTATATTTACATCTTCCATAATTTCTGAAGTTTCAATAGGTTTTTTTGGCTTAGCCAAAGTTACAGACATATCCTCTTCATGTGTTTTCTGCATGACTTTTGATTTTTTCATAGATAAAACCACATTTGCAGATTCTTTATCCACATCACTTTCAGTATCAGAAATAATAATTTCTTCTACCGATTGATCATCTTCATAGAATTTAATGGAAGTTTCATTAGCTTCTTCTCCAAAAGTGGGTTGCTTTTGTGGTTTTAATTTCACTTTACTAGACATGGATATCTCTTCCTCTGCATAAGAATTCAATTGAATATTAAATTCCTGTTCAACGTCTTCCAAAGTTTTGGTACTTTTCGGTCTAAAGACAACTATTTCTGGTTCCGTTATTTCGGGCAGTGTTACAGATGATTTTCGAGTAGGTTTTAATTTCTTTTTTATAACAACTTCATCTTCTATTTCTTCCACTTTTTTCAAACTAGGTTTGCGAGGAAGTATAGTGAATTGTTCTGGTTCTTCATCCTTTTCGTCACTTGTTATGTTCTCGTTGATTGATTTATCATCCTCTGGAAGCTGAATTTTTGATTCTATTATATCTTCGTGTGTAAACATCGGCTTTTCTAATTCAATTTTTTCAACTTCTGGGAGTACAACTTGTTTTATAGGTTTTTTCTTTATTTTTGCAGCTTCTTTGACATTTCTTGATAATATGCCGCTCTGTCTTATACTATCTATTATAGTAACAGACGGTTTTACTATCTCTGGTGGCCAATCGTTGATGAACTTTATTCGGCTTTTTAATTGTAATTTAGGAATTTTAGCAATGGCACGGTCTTGTTTCTCTTGTGTTATAGTTTTCTTTAGTTTAATTTTCGTAAATTGAGGTCCTTCAGTATTTTCTGCATGCTGCGGCTTATCTATTTGCAACACTTTTTGTTCTATTTTAATGGGCACCAATTTCTTTTTCTTTTTGCTAGCCGGAATTTCATTTGTTACTGTTTCTTCTTTTAACGGTTCTTTCGGTTGCTGGTTCGGTAAAACTTCGACTGTATCAGTAATATCTTTAGCTCTATCAAATTCTATTTTTTCAAGCTGCTCTAATTCAGTCTTTTCTAGATCTGGAAGTAATTCTTCTTTTATTATTTTCTTTTTAATCTTTTTAGCCTCTTTTATATTTCGTGATAAATCTCCACACTGCTTTATGCTTCCTATATTAGTAAATATAGGTTTTATTGGATTTGGAGGCCAATCCGTGATTAATTTTATTCTGCTTTTTAATTGAAACTTGGGTAAAGCTACTGTCTTTGGTTCTTCCCTGGGTTTTTGTGTAGGCTTTTTAAGCTTCAGTTTAGCAAATTGAGGCCCTTCTAGCTCTTCAGGTTTTTGAGGGGAACTCATCTCTAGTGATACATGCTCGATTTTCTGGGGTTTTAATTTTTTCTTTGTTTTATCCGTTACTTCAAGGGTTACAGTCTTTTGAGGAAGTGATGGCTTTTCGTCTTCTTCTGGTTTAATTTCTTCAGGCGTTTCAATTTTCTTGAAGACATCTGTAATAAAAAAAATAAAAAAAGTAAATATGGAATGCCCATAAATATCATTAACGCAGTAATTAAATTTTATATCTAAAATACAATGTTTTAGAAAACTGAGTTTAATTTAATTGTTGATTCGTTGAGAATGAAAATAATAATAATAAAACATATTTTTTAATAATCATAATTATAACAAAAATGCTAATTGTTCACAAAAAAGCTTTGAAGTACAGAGGCTAGACTATAAATTACTATGGATGGATAATTACACAAGGTTAGCTTCGACAAATATCAAAAATACATTATATTTGATTTTCTTAAAACATAAATTAAAATTAACATAATAGACTTACAATGCTGATAATAAGAAAATATTAATTAAGTATGAATATCTTTAAATAGAATTTTGACAAACGTTTAATTTAGTAGTAAACGATTACACTGTGTTTAGGATTTAAAGTACATACTTAAAGTTTTTTTCTTACATTTAGTAGTTAGGTAATGAATAATCTTAAAATTATTACGAAACTAAATTTTTATTTCGCAGTGAGTCTAGTGCAGCAGAATGTCAGTTTTGTATTTATACAATTTTTATGATACTATTTATTGTATCATCCGAAATTACATTATAATAAATCTATTTCGACTACAGGAACCACATATTCGAATTTAATAAATCATGCGACCTTAGCAGACGACGTAATAAGAAACAAACATTGACGTTTGTCTTGTTTAAATTGTATGAACTGTATTAACTTATAACGTTATTATAGCTGGGCTGGGCTGGTGAAAACAATATATAAAATCTTTTCACGTTTAACTTACCTTCAAGGTTGTTGATTTCTGTTCTGATGGTACCTGAAAATTTATAACTTACCGCCTCCGCTACACAGACAGTGAACTTAATTTCTGAAATTTCATGCACTTCTTAAACCACCATACATTGAAACGTTTTGGTTTTAACTTAGCACTCCAACCTCCATTAACGATTTCTTTATCTCAAATATTTCTGGTGTGGCGTCCAGTGAGATCACATACACCAGTTCGTATGTATGAAAAAGCAGTTATAAGCATTCGTCACTGCTATCATTTTTGTAGTTTCTGGCAATTGTACTGTTTTTGTTTTCTTGGGAAGTTTTTAACTAATATTTTAATAATATCCTTACCTGCCTGCGAGTCCATTTCTTTAGTAGCATTGTCTTCAGAAAATTCAATGATTTCTTTAGGTTTATCAGAAGTAAATATGTTTTCGGTGATTTCAAAAACCTCACTATCTTTGTAATGAGGTCCACCTAATGTATTTATAAATGTGTACTCTTCACCAATCT
Source organism: Colias nastes (assembly GCA_907164665.1). Taxonomy (NCBI): domain Eukaryota; kingdom Metazoa; phylum Arthropoda; class Insecta; order Lepidoptera; family Pieridae; genus Colias; species Colias nastes. The sequence continues at coordinate 95,038 of CAJQZM010038566.1, forward strand.
CCATTTTAGTATCCGTAATTTCAACCGTTACAAGTGTGTGTGGGGTAGTCTGTACTGGTTTATGTAACTGATCGAGAGGTGTAATGTTTTCGTCTGTGATGTCTGTTATTTGTGTAGTGTCTGGTGTGTGTACTGTTTTAGTTTTCTTTGTACGTTTCTTAACTGTTTTCACTGTGACCTTACCT
>CAJQZM010038568.1:0-20343 GCA_907164665.1 Colias nastes
GCAGCGCTCGCCGAGAGACTGTGGGCCGAGCCCGGCGAGGGGTGGGCTGCTGCTGAGAGACGGATACTGCATGTGCGGTGAGTGGGGGATTAGTGGAAAAAAGGGGGGGGGATTAGGTCTGCCTAAATACTTCAGGACAATTATATGGGGTGGAATTTAAGCTCGGTGAGGATAGGGGTCATAAAATGACCTAGCTGCTGGTTAAGAATAGGTGGAATTGGGTTTTGAGATAAGAGAGTTACAAAAGGAATAGAGCATAATATTCTTCATTGAATTGTCAACATATTTTTTGTATTGGTTTATTAGTTTTCAAAGATTTTTAAAAAGCCAGTCTTTTAACGTGATGATTAGAAACACAAAACACGGAAAATTAGGCCTAGCTGTGGCTTGTGCTAATCAACATTGCAATAATAATTACTTTTTGTTAACTTTCCCTTTTCATATACTACAACAAACATTAACTACCTTAACAGCAATAAATAATATAATTTTGACATGACAACGTCTTATAATTCGATAAAGCCGGCTGCACGCACGAAAAAACATGACTCATGCGGCGTTACCTCGCTCTGAGGCGTTCCATGTAAGGCTTGAAGTGCAAGCGAGAGCGCGGAACGAACGACAAAGAAGCACAATCGGACGTTGTCACGTTCTACTATCATCAATAAACCGACTTTACATACAACCAATTTTTTTGTTTACAGAGAGCGCCTAACACGTATGGGAATCAAGGCGGAGTCACTTGAACCGGAGTGGTGCTATCAGAACGAGGGTTACTGCTATTAATTATCTGTGATCATTTATTGTCTGTATTTTTATAAATATGGCGGGAATCACTAATGTCAACTGTCATAAATTTTATTTGATTTGGCATTTGTCAATTTAAATTTTTTGTTTAGACTTTGGTTTTGCCAATAGCAATATAATAGTATTTTTTAAAAACTTTGTGATTCCCGTCATATTTGTAAAACAATTTTCAAGTCAAGAATTTTATACAATAAGTTAATATATTTTATGACTTATTCAATGTTTAAATTCAATATTCTAAGTAAAATTAGAGCATGCATTTATGCAATTTTATAGATTTTTAAACACCAATACTCACACTTATATTGACGTACAACTTAAAAAACATTTCTTATGTATTGCATGAAGATTTTTGCATATTTAAATGTGCTCTTATAATACGCCTTATTGGCATCGGAAAAAAGTTTAATATTGATGTAAAAAATTAAATATATTTTAGAAGCGAAAATTATTAAAATTATTCGACATTGTTCTCTGTAATTCCCTAAGAGATTATATTTTTATTTTAGTATTAAAATTTTATCGATGTATGGAATAAATAATAATTATTATATTTGTATGTGCTGTTTTATTTTTGACATTTTTGGTGCATCAGAATCCTTTTGGGTGCGACGATTACATAAATAATTTTTAGTATAATGATTACGAAAATAAATTTAGAATATCTTGAAAAAATCCAATAAAAGAATCACAATCGAAAATAGCTATATATTTAGTTAACAACAACATTTAAATTATTAATAATAAGGCATTATATACGGGAATGCCAGGTCCCTCCTGCTGGCCACTGGCATCTCTTGTATGCCACTGGCAGAGTTAAAGTCGACAGTTCCCATCCCGCATACTGGCAGGTCTCCTTGAATTGCCACTGAGCTGACGAATGGCAAAGTGCCAGAGACTGACACTGCCCCATTTATAACCAATCCATCAGACACAATACTAAATGATGGCGGTGGTAAATTCGATAAATTTTCGAGTAACAGTTGCCCGCTAAAACCGCTAGATGGCGCTAAATCTTGGTAGCTGTTTCTGGCAACCGCGTACGGGTTTTTCCGTGATATTCCGTATCGTTCCATGTAACATTGCGCGCAAGTTTTCTGAAAGAAAATAAATGAATTAGTACTAAATTACTGTAGTAGTCGTAATTTAAAACTAAAGTATCGTGATCATTAGAATTGTATATTCATTTCAGATAAAATTTAAAAAATGTACAATAGGAAACCTATATTTAACTAACTTATTTTTAATTATATATGAAATCATAGTTCAAGGCCCTATTTACTTTAAATAGAGAAGGTACATCAGTTTATGGGTCACTTTGGAAAAATACCTCACTCAGTACACAACACTATCATAGGCAATGCGACAATAATATTATTATGTCTTACCTCATAAAACAAAACTTGTAAACACAAAACCAACAATGTTTTGGTCCGCATGTTGAACTATTTGATAAGTATGCACTTTATATTGACATTAAACGCTAACCCAATGCCCTATTTATATAAAATGAATATTAAATTACACAATGATATAAAATACTTACGACACGACGTTTTTGTTAACTGCGATAGGTTATTGTATAATTAATACCTTCAATTGTTACGAAATGTGTGATAACTTTCTTCCATAGTCACACGTTTATGACGCCGACAAAGTATCAATATAATATTATTTCATAACCAATACCTACACCGTGTCTTTGAATTCTGTATAATAAACTAGCTGTGCCTGTGGTTTCAGGCGTGGGCAAAACCTTTCATCCATCGGCAGTGTTGTCGATGCTTTCAACTTATTATTTTTTTACCTTTTTGTTTTTTGCATGTTCTGCTCTAGGTCTTCTATAATTTTTTTTATAAATTTTATTCACATTGGTGCAGAATGGGAGGACAAAATATACCTATTTTAAGAAAAAAAAATGAAATAAGTACTAAGTTACAGTATTTTCGATAAGTTTTGAAATCGCGTCTACGATGCCCCAAAATATTTACATAGCCCATATTTGAGTAAAGAAAAAAAAGGCATGACAATCGGAAAAATTTAATTGTTAATGTGAATGATATTGATCTATGTTGACCTATGAATTAATAGACGTTATCTATTGCAAACATTTTAATTTCATTCATTAAGTAGGAATGAATGAAAGTGATATCTATTATTTATCGATAAATTTATCTAAGACGTGTAAATAAAGAAAGTCTATTAATAAAGATAATGATAATAAAAACAAAAATATTACCATTTATTAAAGTCACAATTTTTTTAAAGTCAAAATTGAGTAATTGTTACAATATTATGATGTGTAATAACTTATGAGAAAATTAAATAACAATGCAGTTTAGAATTACAAAATACTTATAAGTACCTTCAGTGCACACGTAAGAATAAATACGTAGAATACTCGTTTAATATTGCAGCACACACAGAAATAATAATTGAAAATTTTGTTCATGACGAGCCTCCCTACAAATTTTCCTTACGTTTTATTCAATATAAAGTTTTCCTACTTATTTTTATTTAAATAACATTTTAATAGTTCAACATTTATATTGACGTAGTATTATGAAAGACAAAGAAACATAGTTATTGGGCAAGTTCTATTATTTTGCTATATAGGTATACTAGCTTTCCACCCGCAGCTTCGCCCGCGCAGTCAAAGAAAAACCCGCATAGTTCCCGTTCCCGTGGGATTTCCGGGATAAAACCTATCCTATTTCCCGGGGTAAAAAGTAGCCTATGTCCTTTCTCGGGTATCAAAATATCTCTATACCAAATTTCATGCAAATTGGTTCAATAGTTAAGGCGTGATTGAGTAACAGACAGACAGACAGACAGAGTTACTTTCGCATTTATAATATTAGTATGGATAATAATTAGATGGTTCATAATATACCTAGTTTACTATATTTTACAATTACATACTAGGTATCTATACTGCAATATTAGATGCGATTTCTCACTGAGTAATTAGGACTTAGGCACCCAAAGTTTACATCGAAACAATGTTTCCTAATTTTCTTTGACTCCATACAATGACCAAACATACGATTGACGTTGATACTGACACAATATAACAATTGGATAGGAGATTGCAGTATTCATGGACACAAAAATAACAATATGCGTACTTCCCACAGGAGTATTTTGCGAATTATTAGTGTTTTTAAATAAAGATCGCATACTTTATCAGCAGCATCAGGCAAGCTGCCAGGCCCGCTGCATGACGAGGTTGCCGACCCACCATGTGATATATTCACGTAGGTATTTTGGAAGATATTTTCGCACTTAATTTATCAGACGGGTGAACGGTCGAGACCGATTTACTGCGAATTTGGTATCTACAAATATTATTATTTATCACTAATAACAAAATTATTGTTATTACAATTCGGTTTTAGATTCCTACGTAAATACGGCAAATATAAAGTCAACTGTTTTTGGAGACATTACCTACATTGTCATACTATTTTTACATACGAATAATTATAAATCCATCTAAGAATATAAGAAATTACAAACGGTAACATAAATGGTAGCGTAGGTAGTTGTAAGAGATTACATAGACATAGAAAATGTAGAGTCAGAGCTACTGCATAAAAATATTTTGCTGTTTATATCATACTAGCTTCCCGCCCGCGGCTTCGCCCGCTTTGTCTAAAACCTAATGAATTATATACTAAAACCTTCCTCTTGAATCACTCTATCTATTAAAAAAAAAACACATAAAAATCCATTGCGTAGTTTTAAAGATTTAAGCATACAAAGGGACATAGGGACAGAGAAAGCGACTTTGTTTTATTATACTATGTAGTGACAAGTCACAGCTTTAACAAAGTATATGGTTCTTCTAATCACGGATAATCCCTCCATTCCATTTCTAGATAGGTATGGTTGAGGTCGACGGAAATAAAGTTCTAATGAAAAAGTAACAATGACAAAATACATTATATTGTATTCACAATAATTGTTGTTTGAAGTATTTAAATTACATAAAATATCGAACAAAACACATTGTCATCTATACAACATTACATAATTGGGGTTAAGTATAAATTGTTAGTGATTAAATATTTTACAAATTGCTACCCAAGATTTAGGACAACAGTATGTCCAGTTCTTTGTTTATTTACGAATTATTTAGATATGCTAACTGGCGTATGTAATTAGGACAGTTAGACATTAGATAATGTGGTTCGCGAGAACTGCTCGTATTGCATTGTTTTCTTATCATCAATATAGTTTGTGTAGGAATTCGTAAACAATTGACAAAGTTCTAACTTCTATGCAAGAATTTTTGTAGAGGTTAGACCTTATCATATAATTTATTTAAATTCTAAGGTTGTAAATAGCTTGCAATTTAATTTAATAATTTTTTTAGGTTTTTTTGTGAAAGACGTGCATCGCTTGCTTTTCGGTAGGTAGGTAACAATAATGCGGAAATTATTAATTTTAACCAATCGACAATATTTGGTATTGTTACTCAGAATTTGTGGGTTTGCTGGTACTAAAACTAGGTACGAAATCAAATTTAAAAATTCATACAAATTCAGTCACACTTTTGAGAGTTGATCCGGTCTATCTTGCTTTATCCGTTAGAAGCTGGATAATTCCTTTGAAATTTGATAATATGCTATTTCACGTATGACTGTCCATATTATAAATATGCGTAAATACAAAAATAAAGAATAGAATTTAGTTAAAAAGGTGCGGGTCAAATGCCGTTGACCAACCGCGTTATCGCTATCGGTGTAAAAACGTGCCCCTGACATTCACAAACATTTACTTTTATTGCGATAATTCAACGGACAAAAATTATCTACGATTTTTCCTACTGCCGCTTTCGGTGCTGCTCTATAGTGAAGTTCCGTGTCCCCCTAAGGGGTAAGGGGCAGATGCATTATACATCTGTTTCACTGATCGATTTTCTTTAGGGACAAGTAGGTGATCAGCCTTCTGTGTCCTACCAGACCGAGACATTTCTTTTTTCTTTGTCTCCACCGGGAATCGGGACCCAGGACCACTCGGTGCTACGCTCACGCGTCAGCCACTGTACCAAGGAGGCGGCAACGGTACTGCTCTATATATATCAATTATTATACAGTTAAAAAAATCTATACATATATCTAAAAGTGCATCTCAATAATTGAGGATTATTTTGAAACTAGGTAGGTAATTATATATGTACCTACAGGCTACAGGATAATTACACACATTTATTCTCTCTATGAAGTTTTTATTTTATTATTTAAGTAGGTACCTAACTACGCCTCTCACTATAATCCGGTAAACTGAACATTCCAATAATCCGGCACCCTTAGGTTCTGAATAGTGCCGGATAAGTGAGATTTCATTGTACTAGCAATATCATTCATCAAAACTTTTGTCAGTTCACTGTTCACGAAGACTCTACCTACCTATCACCACAGCGCCCTCGCCGCCGGCCGCCGCGGCCGCTTCTAAATCCGAAATCTATGTATCTTTTCAAATCACATAAAATTAAATTCAATGTTTTGATGTATAATAAAACATCCGTCTGCGACAAATGCAATTGTGGAATTTCGGTATTAATGTATTTCGATGCTGTGATATTTTTAAACTTTTAAATATTTAGCGCGTGGGCGAAATGTAAAAAATGTAGGTATATACGTAAGCACTGACTTTTCCTGCACAATTATTTTAAATTGTTTAATTGTAGCCATTTTCCCAATGTATTCTTGACCTATGCCAACTCTTGTGAATCACTATTTGTTTCTTTGAAAGAACAAAATTACAAACAAAAAAAAAACAAGCAATTTAAAGGCACAATATATGTATTAGAATATTTATAACTAGTTTGGTATAGGTAAAATTATATGTCAATTTTTGTATAATATAATTTATTTCATCTTTTTTATTTTATTCATCTTTCATCGATTCAGTAGTTATGTATATTGTAATCTGTAGTACCTACATTTATAAATGATGTTTATCTATTTGACCTATAACACGATGGATACAAACTAAGTCTAAAATATAAAGTTTCTATAAATATAAACAAGTAATAATAATGTTATATTCAAATAGTTTTAAGATGTACGATTTTATTATTTACAGCATGCTTCAAAAGCTACCTCTATCTATTATACTAACTGTGCCTGGCGGTTTTACCCGCATTGCTCCGCTCCTATTAGTCTTAGGATAATGATAGCCTTTCTCGATGAATAGACTATCTAACCGTGAAATTTTTTTTTTCAAATCGGATCCGTGGTTGATGGTTCCTGATATAAGAGTGTTCAAGTAAGCAAACAAACTCTGCAGCTTGATAATATTTAGGTATATTAGCATAGATTACCCATAAGAATAATTGCAATTTATACTAGCCGCTAGGACTTCGCCGGCGTTGAAATGTATGGTGTTTCTTTTGGGTAGTAAAAGAACTTTCATGTGCGACTTCCAAGATTTGTAGAGGCCACACATACAAAGCTAGAAATATTAACCTCTTTATGATAATAGTTTTATATCTCTTTATCCCTGCGATTTAGATTCCCATATTTTAAGTAACTCTTAAAAATGGTTGTAGTTAGCATTTCTATGATGACTTTTTTATCTTATTCTTCTCTGGCTCTATCGTAAATTTTAATTCCTGGCAAGATAACATGCTCTTTGTCGACTTACATATTACACAATTCTGCAAAGCTCTTCCTATGATCCCATATCCCTTTTCAAAAACCATAAAACAAACTTTCTTAAGAAGTGTTTGTCACGGGATGTTAACCCAGTTTTCATTGCAACACTCGTAAAATGTTAATTCCTGTTGCCCCACAGTTTATATTTATCACCAATATAATATAGCTACAGAACTGAAACTCTATATTGAGCAATTTTTTCGGAGATAAAAAATCTATATATAAAATGCTATACTTAGGTAATTAAGAATATTTTCGTCTAAATTATTGATATGATAAGACACGTTATAAAAGATGTTCTTTGCTCTACCTATTCTAATGACTAATAAAAAAAATATTATGATAAAAATTAAACATAAACAAACGCTTGCGCATCTCGAATCAAAACTCCCAAACCAACATCGCCAAAAGCAAATAGAAAAATTATAATATGCAAATAACGTATCAACGAACCATTAGTTAGTACAAAGGCTAGTGTAGTCTCCGACGCTTCGCGATGTGGACGGTCGCGGCGATCCTTTGGCTGGCGACGTGCGCGGGCGCTATCACGCGCGACCAGTTCTACCCCTACGGGCCCGAGCTCGACGAGACCCTGCCCCGGGGCGCGGATGTTGCCTCCACTGAGGTGCCCCTGAATGTGCCCATCGTGTTCTTCGGGGAGACGTATGAAAGCGTGTTTGTAAGTATATGTGTGAAGTGATTATGGATGATGGTCGAATTTGCATTGTCAGGAATTAATGATTAAATTATTGTGTAGATAATATTAAAAGTCAGATTTTCACGAATTTCCCTATGTATACAAATTTATTTAGCGGTGAAATAATTTTGATAATATTTGTTTTCTATTTATTTGAGTGGATTATAATGCATTTATTTTATTACAATTCTATTAATCTGGAATGGTAATTTTTAAATTTTATCCGTGTAAATTGTAATATCTATAATTCTAAAGATATAAAAATTTAATAAATCAAAAAGAAGGATTTTTATTAAAAGAATATTTATTAATGTGTGTCTAAATTATTGTTATCTACATAAGTAAGTGGTTAAACACATAGACAATGAAATCTTCACTCTACTAAGAATCAGTCATAATTTCGTTATTTCGATACGATGGTCGTTATTTTTAAAATCTATATTCCGTTTTTATATATTTGCATGATTTGGCGTTTATGATAGAGCGTTAAGCTCGAATCCTTTTAATGTAAATGTGCTTAAAGTTTAAATTACTTTTAATACCGAGGAGGTTCTCAAGTATTTTCTTTTTACCTCTAGACAAAGGTAAATCCGACTAAGTGAACCGATTTTGATGATTCCCGAGTACTTGAAAGCTCAGCAGCTTTCGTGTTATCTCATTAAAGTTTGAAGTTCAGATAATTTTTGATTAATGATTTAATTTAAACTGTATACTCATTCTGTGTGTAATTTATACAGTTCTAAGGATTCCACATGTTATAAAATTTGGCAGTAGGTACATTATCATGAAAAAAAAACAATGAAACATACACGATTTGTAGGTATATAAAAAAAGTTTCCTTGGTTTCACACTAAAATTTCATAAAAAGGGACCTAAATTAAGACAGTTATTAAGATAATTATTGACAAGTACTCAGGCACGTCATTAAAATTTATCTATATATGTGAAAAAACATTATAAATATGTATATCGTAAAATATACGACAAGAACGTTTGTACGTTGTAACTCATTCCTACAATATTCTCTTTGGCTGTAGATTGTAGCGAAGTTTTCCAGTTGTACCTATGAACTGAGTTCGGACTTCAGTAGCCAATAGATTTGGATTTTAGTGACATCTGACATTAATTAATAATTCAACCCAATCCACGCGCCACAAATACTTTAAATTTATTATAAACAAATTCAATTAGATCAACGGCCGCAGTAACAATGAGTTTTATTGAATAAACAACAGACCTCATTAGTGTTTAATAACTTAATTCTATGGCAACTATTGTTTTTCGATAATGCAATAGAATTAAGAATATATTGATGTGTTTACGACATAAAAATCGGGAATAATAAAATGTTGATGTAGAAAAAATGTAATGAAAGCTTTCGTTGCAATTTTTAAATAATGACAGAAAATTATCAAGATATGTACATTTAAGTACCTACAATTTTTGTTTTATCTGAATAACCTACCAATATAATTTATGACACAAGAGGGGTTCAAGGTTATCCAAATGAACAATAGCCCTTATTCGTGTTCATTTCGTAATAACATTAAAAAACATAGTTTCGAATGCCTACTCTTTTAATTTGTTATTATGATTAATTACATGACTAAGGCATACATAAATAAAATTGAAGTGACCTTTTGTAATGGTTTAAATTTTAAACGAAATCATTTTGTTTCTAACTGAACGTTTAACAAAACCAATTTTTAACTTTCTGCCTCATATACGATTACGTATAGTACGATTCTACGCAAAATTTAAATAGTTTAATTTAAAAACCTATAAACTAAATTAGATGACTGTTTAATCAGTGGAATGTATGTTTTCTTTTTCTTAAATGGCAATTTCTGATCCCAGTGAGGACGGATTCTGCCTGGTATCTTTACGGTATCAAGAGAGCTTTTGATTCTGTAAAGCTTTCTTGATCAATTTAAACACATTACAATTTGGCTAAGCTAATAATTCGTTGAAATATCACATTTTTATGTATATGATAGTCGAATATTCCGAAAATTTGCAAGTGATAAGTAATGAACATTAGCGATAAGTTGCAATTTGCAACGGAAGCGCACGTGGGTGGGTAGGACATCGTCGGTCACTGACTGATATTGCATTTTAATCCATTCCTGATTATTTTATACTAGCTTTCCGCCCGCAGTTCCCACGTTGTCTTAAAAACAAATTAATATGTACAAATTTTAAACTAATCACATTATAATAAAATTTTCTTCGGTACCTAAACAATCTAACTATTAATAAAACCGCATCAAAATCCGGTACGTAGTTTTAAAGATCTGAGGATACATAGAGACAGACAGACAGCGGGTAGAGACTTTTTTATACTATGTAGTGAAATGATGATGGAGAATGTTTTCTATTATGCATAAAACAAGTTATTAGAAATTTTTAGTTTCTTATCTCACGGCAAGCACCGACCTTTAGTAGTCGATATACATACTATCAGGAAGGGGGTCACACCGTTTCATACTTAATCTGTTATTGTATAAATATTGTTTTTGATCAAAATTGTTTCTCCATGCATCATAAATTATGTTGTGAACACTTGAAATAAGTTTTTGGACAAACTGAAATTTTATAAATAAAAATAGGGTAAAAGTGGGATAGATGCCGCACTAGGATAGATGCCCCATTTTCAAAAAACCTCACTTCCCATAGTCGTGACTCGTGACTACGAATTAATGATTTAAATAGGAGCTCCTATCACCCCGCACCTCGTGTACGCATGAGCTGTTGTTTGGTGAAGACGTGTTTCGCTAGTGCGTGTTATAATATCGGCGGCGAACTTCACGAACACGTTAAAATTTAAAAAGGTTGATATTTGCCTTTGCTTAACTTTATAATTATTAATAAATTTCACTATATTTCTTATTATGTCTATACACTGGTTCATTAAGTACAAATCTAAGTGAAAATAGTGGCTCTTTTGTTTTCATTTAATAAAAAAAATACTGGGGCAGCTATCCTTATCGAAAAGTATAGTTGCCCTTTTTTTTCGAGGGATAGATGCCCTTAGGGGCCTCTAAGGGCATCTATCCCTCAATACATATGTACATGTTATTATCGATAATCACAGGCACTGTTTATATTTTTAACTGATTGCGTCAGAGGTTTTCTCTATGTTAACCGATTTTACTCGTTTAATTTGCTTTTTTTTGTTATGTATACTCACTTATAAATGATCTGCCCTTATACTGATTGTAGGAGAACCACGCCACGAAAATACAAAAGAAAAGAAAGAGTGCGAGCGCAAGTATATTCTTGGACAACAGAACAACTATGTTAACATGACATTTGCTGGTTTATCATATAAATTTTATTAGATTTCGCGTTTATAGAGTATGTAAGGCATCTATCCCACTCTGCAGGCATCTATCCTCCTTAGTATTTTCATGGTGGGGCAACTATCCAACAAGGTAGGCATCTATCCTCAAAAAAGGTGTTCTACAAAAATATTTATTACACATTATCTATAAATGATAGGATTAAAAATATACATAGTAATTCAAAACAGATAATTAACCTAGCTATATTCATACAAAGTGTTCGTATAAGATTCATGTTTTTAAAATTATGAGGCTTTTTCAAAAAGTGGGGCATCTATCCCACTTTTACCCTAAATAATTTCAATCTGCATATTTGAAGTTTGTTTTAATAAAAGTAGTTATGTAAATATAAATTAATGAAAAATATTGGTAGACATAAAAAAACGAATAACATTTATCTTCTGTTCCAGGTCAACAACTATGGGTTGATTTCATTCAGAGCAGATTTCCCAAGCTTCTTGAACGCCGAGTTTCCTCTTCCCTATGCCTCTATAGCTGCCTTCTATTCCAATGTGGATACTTCGGTAACAGGGGCTGTTTACTTCAAGGAATCAAATGATACACACATCATACGAAAGGCTGCTGACAGTGTTCAAAACTCCTTCAACGAATATTACGATTTCGAGCCTAAAAGCGTGTTTATAGCAACATGGATTGACGTGACATACGCGGGAGGTGATGATCGAAAGAACAGTTACCAAATCGCTGTAATAAGTAATGGAACGGAGAGTTTTGTGGAACTGTTGTACCCTGAGCGGGAAATACAATGGATTCAGAAGGAAACCGCTCCGGGCAGTATGCCTGATGCTAAGGCGCAAGCTGGTTTCATCGCTGAGGATGGCCGCGTGTTCACATTGCGAGGCTCCGGCAGCCATCAGATCAGAAATGTTGTATCGTAAGTTCGACTTACATTTTCTTGAAAACATCAATGAAATTATAGTGAACGATATCAAAAGAATTAACAATAACTTCAAATTATATATAAATGATTTAATTTCATTTTTTATTCCAGATGGTCTAATGTCCGAGAGCCTGGTAAGTATGTTTATCGCGTCGGCGACATCCTGCCCAATGAAACAATCGCTGTTCCCGATCAATACAATGAATATGAAATAGAAGTTTTAGAAGAATCTGACACGTGTGCACAAAGTGGACCCAGCGTTTGTCACATTCAAGCGCGCTGCATAGATTATCCTGCTGGAATCTGCTGTCAGTGTAACGATGGCTTTTATGGCAACGGAAAATCATGCATCAAGAACGACGTGCCTCTTAGAGTGCATGGCAAACTCAAGGGTGTTTTAAATAATGTCAACCTGAATGATGTAGATGTGCAAGCCTACGTGGTGGTAGCCGACGGACGTTCATACACTGCTTTATCTCAAGCTCCCTCTTCACTCGGCAGTAGTCTACAGCTTTTGAGCGTATTCGGTGGAGTCGTAGGATGGTTATTCGCTAGGCCATCGGGTACAGCTAAAAACGGATACCAACTCACCGGCGCTCAATTCAACCATACCGCAGATATCTATTTCCCCGAAACAAATGACAGAGTTATCATCGAGCAAGAATACATGGGACATGATGTGTTTGACCAGATCACTCTTGAAGCGGATATACGAGGAACTGTGCCAACTATTGCAAAAGGAAGTAGACTAGAAGTGACAGAATTTGAAGAGCAGTACACTACTGTAGAGGCTGGTTTAGTTCACAGTATATCAACACGTACATATATAAACAAACTCACAGGACAACAATATTTACAAAGGGTTTCGCAGACATTTTCCTTTAATACGTGCAAATTTGCACCATTTTCAGAAGAGGACAAAATTCCATTAACTCTTAAAGCAACGAAAAACTATTTAGGTTATGAAGTACGAGAAAATATCGTCAGATATGGAACAAGTAATAAAATAGCGTTAATGGGCCAGGAAGATCCATGTATTAAGGGAAGAAGCACTTGCGGTCCCCACAGTACATGTATTCCTCAAGATGACAAATTTTCATGTGTTTGTCAATCAGGATATACTAGTGTGTACACATACGATGATACTACTGCATGTGTTGACATTGACGAGTGCACCGCTGGTACCCACAATTGTGATATTAATGCCGATTGCTTTAATCTAGATGGTGGATTTCAATGCAGATGCCGTGAACGCTTCGAAGGTAATGGTGTTCAATGTAGCTTGAAGTTACGTTGCAGTGCAAGGGTATGTGATCCAAACGCTCAGTGCATTGAGAATCCCGCGGAAGAACCATTTTGTTTATGTAATGCTGGTTATACTGGTGATGGAGAAAGATGTTGGAAGGCATATTGTACAAACTGCTCACCATATGCGCATTGCATCTTCTCTGAAGATACTTTCAGCTATAATTGTCAATGTAATCCAGGTTATATCGGTAACGGTGAACAATGTACAGGGGATGTATTGATTGTGGCTACAGTTAGTGAAACTACAGAGCCTAATGTACCTATCGAAACAACAACACCCGGGTCTACAGAAGCCGATTACAACGAAACATACGTATTACCGGATTGCAACGCTTTTGGCTGCAGTTGTCCTCCTGGATATTCAAGCTACAAGGACGATAGAGATAACAATTTGTGTCGAATCGACTCATTTAGGGACCCTATTACGACTCCAGATAATGACACATCAAGTACGTATATAACTTATTAATATTCTAAATATTGTTTCGTTCTGAATATTATGGAAGTTTCGAGTGTTTGAGTGTTCAAATCTCAAGTAAATATCAATAAAATTTCAATGTGTGAATTGTTAGGAAAATTTTCTAATCTTACCTGTATGCTCTCGTACTATTCTTGTTATTATAAAAATTGTTTTTGTTTTCAGTAAGATGCCGGTCAGATTCTGACTGCCCACCAAATGCAGTGTGCTTGTATTTGAATGAAATGTACATGGTAAACGATCAGGAGGAAGGACAGTGTCAATGTCAAGAAGGCTATGTAGGAGATGCTTATGAGTGCATAGAAAGAACAGGAGCAAGCTGTTCGTGCGGTCTTGGAGCTCATTGTATTGAGACCGCAGCGGGCGATCTCTTGTGTGTCTGTGATTCCGGATATCACGGCGACGGTTATATATGCCGACCTAACTTCAGCTGCAACAATAATTCTGACTGCGAACGCAATGCCGAATGTCGACCAGATCCCAACACAAATGAATATGTGTGCCAATGTATCGAAGGCTTCATTAAAGATCAGAGTGACGCCTGCATTCCTGATAAACAATTGTGTAACGGAGCTGTGTGTGCTGAACATGCGTCTTGTCTTTTCGATGATGCAATCGCGGTCAGTTACTGTCACTGCGACGAAGGGTATGAAGGTGAAGGAATTTCCCAGTGTGTTCCTCAAGGAAGAACTTGCGACATTGTCGACGACTGTAGTCTGGATGCTATGTGTACACCAGTTGAAGATTCATATCAATGCATATGTAGAGAAGGATTCATTGGAGATGGATATACTTGCACTCCCGAAATGAATTGCCGAAGCAATCCTCAGCTATGCGATATTCACGCATCATGTTTGAAAACTAGTGATGGATATGAGTGCGAATGTAATACTGGCTACAACGGCAATGGCAGTATTTGCGAGCTTAACCCTAGACAAACTGGTAATTTCTTAGTTGCAAGTGACGGAGCTTCAGTTTATCGGGTACCTTTCAAAGTTACTCAGAGAGATTTCGCCACACCGTTCAATAGCGCCATTTATCAGATCGCTGTGGGAATAGACGTAGACTGCTTGACGGGCCACATTTATTGGGGTGATGTCGTCGGTAACACAATCAAGAGAGCATTGTATGATGGATCAGGATTTGAACCATTCTTGTCTAATGGTAAGTACATTATACGAGTACAATTACGAGTTTAATTTGCTTTGGTACTGTATAAATAATACATTATTTTTGTAGATGTCCAATCACCAGAAGGCATTGCTGTTGACTGGTCCGCTAGGAATATATTTTGGACAGACTCGAAGAAACTCACTATTGAAGTTGCCAATTTAGATTCCAAAGTCCGTAAGGTACTATTTTCGAAGGAAGGCATTTTCAATCCTCGAGGCATAGCTGTACATCCTGGTAGAGGGTAAGCTAGTATTTTACGATTTATATGAACATTAGCAGGTGCAGTAATTTCTAATATTCTAAGGTTTTCTAATAATGTGTTCTTCTGTTCACAGCAAAATCTTCTGGTCCGACTGGAAACGATCGGGTCCCAAAATTGAATGGGCTAACATGGATGGAACACAAAGAGGCGTTTTCCTCGACCAGTCTGATGTGAAGCTTCCTAATTCTTTAGCGATTGACTGGGTCAGAGATCGTCTTTGTTATGCAGACGCTGGTCTTTTCACAATTAGATGTGTGGGCATAGATAACTTAGAAAGAGATACTATAGCCGCAAATTGCTCTTATCCATTTGGTCTAGCTATCAATGGTGACAAGTTTTACTGGACTGATTGGAAAACGTAAGTATAAAGAATAATATATTTTAAAAATTCTTATCTTCTACACATTGCCATCATTGAAATATTTGTTCCTTATACACATGTTGATTACACATACATTTAATTCCACAGACTGAAAATCGAATCCATAGATACATTAACAGAGATAAAAGATCAGGTGCCAATAGCCACAGCGTCTAGAAGATTATACGGCGTGTCTGTGGCACCAGAGGAGTGTCCTGCCTTGAGCAACGTGTGCCAATACAGGAACGGCAACTGTTTAGCCAACCAGATCTGCTTGCCGAATGGTCAGGGAGGCAGGTCTTGCGTGGAGGGAATCAGCAGTGGTCAAAACTATTAGAATACTGGTTATTTTATTAACGATAGTCTATGGTTAAAATCAATAGAATACAATGTTGCTTGAAAACAAGTTTATGGCATTTTTTTAACTTATTATGTTGAT
Source organism: Colias nastes (assembly GCA_907164665.1). Taxonomy (NCBI): domain Eukaryota; kingdom Metazoa; phylum Arthropoda; class Insecta; order Lepidoptera; family Pieridae; genus Colias; species Colias nastes. Next base: position 16,436 of record CAJQZM010038568.1, read on the forward strand.
AATGTGTTCAGATAATTGTATAGAATCACGCTCAATCCTAGTTTATCAATAATATTATTTGTATGTGCTGGTATTGCCAAAGTTATGCAATTTATTAATAAATATTTTTAGAAGGGTAATGTTTACGTTAACTTCATAAGGTGTAAAGTAAATTCATAACTTGAGTGTTATAGAAGTTTTAGTAAGTTATGGCGCTGTATTTAATATCTATTTATCTATAAAAATATACCTAATACTAACCTAGTAAATATGCCTTAATTTATTTAATAGATGTACTTAAGATATATATTCTAGGAAAAAACAATTATTAAGAAACATCACAAGATATAAAAATAGCCTTAAATAGCTAGATTTGCCATTGTCAAATACCAAAGTGACTGTAATATTTATAATATGCATATTTTTCATAATTAGAAAAACTTTCAATGTATGGTGTAAATATATTATTACATAAAAATATGCCAATTTGTTTTATTTGCTCCAAAAACCCTTTTTTAATTAGTTTACACATCACCCCGTTGGTAGAAGTTCAAACTTTAAACAATTAAAAAAAATAAACTTAAGATTAACTCAGTCAATTCTAAATATTAAAGCTTACGCTTTATAAAGTATTAGTAGATAGCGACTTAATTGTGAGATTAAAAAACGTAAAAATCTAAAAATCCAAATGCATTGATTGATTGCAGCGGTTGATCAATTACAACAATAGAATTAAATTGTACCGATGTATAGAATAATTTTCAATAGGAAATAACCCGTTGAAATACCGAAGCGCGAGCACATAAACAGTCGTCAAATAATGACGTCATTATTACATATAAAAATTCGTTCTTTTTACGCACGGCAGGCGCTTCTCAATTTCCCATACTAATGTTCTCGATGACCGTGCGACTTCTTCGACGATAGTTCTTATGCTCGCGCATGTCATGATAACAAAAATACAGTTATGTATCTGGATTCAAACACAGCTATATAATGTTCTTCCTATAGCCTAGTATGAACTATAACTATAAACCAATGAACAGGTTAAAAAATTTGCGATATGCAACAAATAACAAATGGATTTGAAATTTTTAGAGGGTTGTATGTTACATTTTTATAAAAACATGAAATTTATTAAATAAGATCTTTATTTTGCAGGATACAAAATCAGCTACACAATATAAATTATAAACAAATAATTATTATCATCTATCCACCAAAAAGCTTATAATTTAATATTCAGATAGTTAAATTTTATAGAAATTGTTTACAGTAATTTTAATTCTCAAAACAATGTAATTACTCTAAAAAATATGACAAATCATAAACATAACTTTATAATAACGAAGTTTTGACGAAATAACGATGTTAACTAAATTTAAAAATATAACGTTAATTTACACATTCACTTTTACAAGTTTTCAGGTAGATGTTGGAAAATAAAGGTTACTTTTAATATCATAAATTATATTCGAAAATAACTATAACTTCAAAAATCTCAACTAGCTCCTACTATTCCTTTAAAAAAAAACTAATAATCAAAATAATTACATAATCATACAGTTATACCACTAATATATTTTCCTGTGTAATTGTAATTGGAAAGGCACGAAATAAATTTGACATTTTAATTGGCGCAGGAAACAGCTATTGGTCAATATCTTTTTTCATAATGACATCTGTCATCTGATAGGTCATTTTCAGTTTTCATTCATTTTTTATTAGAAAATATGTGACTTATATATGCTACTATTTTTTCTTTTCTAGCAATATAAGAAATAATAACGCGCTTTTTTGGATAAAATGTCGAAAATAAAAAAGATTATAACGTTGGTTACACCGTATCTTAGTCTATACTCAATTTAATTAAATATCAATGTTATTTATCCCCAGACATCTTCAGTGCGTCCGAATTTAAACACTAGAGAACCGGCGAAGATGAATGCGTTTTGTAGGAATAAGCTCACGCCGGGCCATGTGTGCTTGCTGCTACCTGAAATAATGGGAATAAATTAATAAATATGGGAGAAATAATCATATATCAAAATGAAAATATTAAAATATCATATTCCCAACAAATACCCTAAGCCACAATATTATTATCACAATATCTTTTTAGAAGAAGAAACTAAAATTTCTGAGTTTGTTAATAAAGAAAGCAGAATGATTTAGAAATTAAAGACTTTTTGACGGATTTTAAACGCGATTTAATAACGGATTTTAAACACTTGAAAATACTAAGCAGAATGATGTCGTAGATATATGTTGTTTTTGTCAAAATAAAATAAATATAATAATAAATCAGCATTTATCTGAAGAATTAATAAGCTCTTAAATTACAAATACACATACAAGTTTAAACTTCCTCATTGCACAATCTTTTAAAAACAAACATTTATCAAAAAACTCACCTGAATTAACATAATTAGCGAAGAGTATCCAACAGGCAGCAATGAGAGAGGCGAACCCAACCACAAATCCTAGGAAAAGCCACAGTCGAGCACTGCGGGGTCCCATGCACCCTCCTGTGTATGTCTCTCCTCTAACCTGCAATCATATTATAGAATTAAGAAGTAGAAATACTTTTTATTTACCACAATGAAAAACCAAATACATATCTTAACAATCAACAAAGAAACCAAAACTAATCTATAGTAATATTATAAAACTGGTTGGTTGAACATGCTAATCTTAGAAACTATGGGTAGTATTTAAAAAAATTGGTTGTCTGTAAAGTCGGTTTACTGACGACAGTAGAACGTGACAACGTCCGATTGTGCTTCTTTGTCGCTCGTTCCGCGCTCTCGCTTGCACTTCAAGCCTTACGTGGAACGCCTCAGAGCGAGGTAACGCCGCATGAGTCATGTTTTTTCGTGCGTGCATCCGGCTCTATCGAATTATAAGACGTTGTCACGTCAAAAATTCTTTCAGTGTTACCCCCATATATAGAGGAAGGCTAATATCATCAATCAATCAATCAAATCAAATCGTTTATTCATCATAAATACAATTAAATACATAATACATCACGCTAAGATCAAAAGGACCAGAGCAGTACAAGTAAAACCGCACAGTTAGTATAGTAATAGAAACAGGTTGCAAAAAGGAATAAAAATATTAAAATAGCTTATTAATAATTCATGTCAAACTGTTTCTTAGCACAATAAACATATTCAAACAGTATAACAGTGTGTTATTGAATGAAGAAACAACAAAGCCTATATCACTCTCTAGCATAAATTCTATCTCTAGATAAAAAAAAATCTTATCATAAATTGCTCTATTGTGATGTAAAACAAATATTACTTAAATTACCTGTGCATTAGATACAGAATTGACCATAATGAGAGACAGTGTCGCCATCACTCCGCACACATGAGCTGCGTTGGGAAGGTCCCCAGGGTACACGCTTGCCGCATCAATTATAAACCACCATCCTGTAAAGAACTGAAAAAATAATTGTATTAGTATTTATTATTTATTTCTTGTAGGGGGTTAGACATACTTAAATCTTATCTATGTAAACAAGACTAGAAAGTTAGAACAAAGGCGATTGTCATGTTTTTGTTTCTAGATGATAAAAATGTCCCTGAATTTTAAACCAATTCGTCTTTGTCAATTTGCCAATGCCCATACAATTATTGCTTCAAGTCAAAATTCTAATATAAATTTTACAGTTAAATGTGCATTCAACATGTATTTTAGTTTAAAAAATTATGATAAGTTTAAATTTATAGGAAGAAAATCATTCCTGGAACAAACAATTATGTATGCGATATTAAAATCATTTATCAGAAACAATTTCAGACATTTGTTTGTTTATTTAGACTTTTACTATATTTGTTTGTTTATTTAGACTTTTATATATTCATATAACAAATAATTTACTTTGTTATTTCAAGTAAGATCTACTGTTAAAATATTTA
>CAJQZM010038569.1:0-26648 GCA_907164665.1 Colias nastes
ATTTCCATACATATGACAAGCGCGACTGACGTACGCACTGATGGTCGGTGAAGCTCTGCAACCGGCCTAACTGTGAAAATCAGCAAACGTGACCCAAATCGTGTCGAAGCAAGTAACAAAAATTGCACTATTATATTTTAAAAGAGAATTTCACGTTATAATTACACTGCATTATTAATGTCTACTCAGCGTCATAACACTACTGTTTACTCGAGAGGAGCCATTTTGATGGCAGATATTAAAGACCGCAAAACCACAGTAAACAGTATATGAACAGTAGCGAAACTCTCTACAAAACATTCGAAACCGCTCACTTACACAGCCATGCGCCTCGAATTACAACGCTAAGGAGATTCTAGCTGCGTGTGTTAGTGAATCGTTTAGAACGATTTTTAGGGAGTTTCGCTACTGTTCGTATTATGGTTACTGTGACAAAATGCTCTTGGTTGGGAAAGCTGGATAAAATTTACGGTCATTTTGCGGTATGGCTTCTAGATTACAGGTTGCTTACTTGTGAAGTTTTAATGTGCTTTTAGATAGTTAGAAAAGATCGAATAATGCAGTAATTTACTAAACTGAAGATGTTTATATAATTAAAACCATTAATTATTTCATAATCTCACGCAAACATGAAAATCAGAATACATGATCACAAAAATTGTAAGCGGTCTATAAATCAAGACATATTAATAAAAGTACGTAAATTTAGGTACTCTTACCTATTTTCTAAACACCAAGTACCTACATACATCTAAAATCGTTTCACGAATTTCCATCATATTTAGCAGATCGAACTGATTGATGATTGTTTCGATTGTTGATTACTTTAATTCGCGAATTAATATCAAAAAATATATTTTATTGTGGCTTCTTATTATTTATTCTAATTTTATGTGAAAATGAGATACTAAATTCATACAATTTGACAAACTGAGTTATTGTACTGCCTCATTAATTCTTATTTCGTCCGCAATTTTTTATCCTATGTTGACATTCGCAGATGCTGCAAATTTTAATATTATTCAGCAATGAACTGTGAAAATAACAATAATAAGTGATCTCTTGGATTCTATGTTATCCTGGTAATGTTATTATAATCATGGTTTATAATATTATTTGTATTACTATAACCAAGTTAGTAAGCGATTTAACGATTTGACGTATTTACGACCTATCATCTGAAAATATGTCATTTCTAACATTTTCATTATTAAAATTAAACGACAATACTGGAACTTTATTAATGGAATTTTATTTTTAATAACTACATTATTGGAAAAATAAATAGAAACGTAGTAATCAGAACTCAGATATTAATTTTATGAAATAAATCTTCCAATTGATGTTTTTGCCTAATCTGTTATGCCACCTTAATATTTTCCAAAGAATATGTAGTCTTTGGAAACTCATAAAACATAACCCTCCTTCTACCACAGTTGGGTAACATCCCAATCAATTTCATAACATTTATATGCCTTAAATATTATATGCCTTACACATTAAACTATACCTTCTACGTCGACCATCTCCAAATTATATTTACGGCATCACGTAACGGCCCATATATTTTACATGCCAAATGATCGACCACAAAACGTATCCTTCGGCTATAAAGCCTTTTTATTATGTCCAACACCTATTCCATACACGTATCGGACCCTTGTCTTTGATACCATTCCGTCCCACGTTCCCACATGGGTTTTAAATTTTAATGTCAAGCAATTTGTCAATAAATCAGTAACATTTATTGTTTTGTGTGTAAGAAAAAGGCAGTTTTGGGACATAAATTATCTGTGAATAGGTACAGAGAAAGAATGTATTTATACACTCTTGTTATACAATGAGTCATGATATAAGTATTTTTTGGAACGAAGTTCCTGATCGTACGTTGCAAAAGGAAGCTAGACCGAATTAATTATTGTAACGAGTTTTGCTGTAGTTGTACGCCGTGTGGCTTGCGCGTCTCTCTCTCTGTCTGAAATCGACCCAGTTGTTTTAGCTAGTTAAGAATACCCGGACGGAACGAAGTTCGTTCTTAACATCTATCATTTTTTTTAATAATATAAAAAAATTCTAAAACTCATGAATGAGTATAAAACACCTATAAGAAACACACTTCATTACCACATCTTTAATCTGTATTTGTGGTCATAACATAAATATTACAGACTTGGGGTGTTGTCTAATCCTTGTTTGGGGTTAATTGACAACAAGACAGTGTTTATTATTTACGCAGTTCCTCGCTCTAGAGATGTTGTGTTTACATTCATCTCAATCCCTTGAGTTTCTATTCAACACAGTGTCTTTCAAAGAAACCAAAATCTTCGACTTACTCCATGACGTGACGGTATTGCCATGACGCGGCATTTCACTCTCAATGCGCCTAAAGAAGTTTCACTTCAAAAAACAGTTAAGATGCATAATGTTCGCCACGGTTTAGTTTATCATCAGAAAAAATCATCTGCTTTTACAAATATAGCTACACGCATTCCTATTTCCTACAAATTCTTTTTATAATATGGTCAATCATTTTGTTACATATTAAATTAAGTATCCTTACAATTCATAAGCGCTTCTACAATAAATCTAGTTGCATCTATAAATGTTTGACTTTCAATTAGAAATATAATAAAATAAATACATTAACTCCAATAGAATCGTTTTGCAATTATTCCATTAATGTTGAAATTTGTATTGTATAATTTGTTGTTTAACTACCGTTACAACATTACGGCTATGTTCATAGACTTCAGACTAACTTAATTTTATTACTTGCGAATAGTTTCCCGGGACGTTAGTTTCGCTTGAGTTCGAAACAGAATAACTACTTGAAGTCGATTATCTTGGAGATATTGTTGGACTAGCAGATCGTTCTGGCATTGTCCATATTACACATTTAATATTGAATCCGTAATACTATAAATGCAGAAGTCTGTTTTGTTGTCGATAATACACATTTTAATCTTGAATCCGTAATGCTATAATTGCCGAAGTCATCTTATTGGAATTTGGAATAAACATAGTATAAAGCCCATGTTCGAACCTAACTTTATGGTACATTTTTTGATGAAAATTTTACCAGTGTTTTTGTATTAATTGAGCAAACAGTTAGTTATCATTTAACTGTACTTTTTTAATCTGTGACTGTCTTTTGTATCATAAGTCATGACATGCTTGTAATTTAATATTTTGTGTTTTTTTTTAATTCTATTATTAGAATGTCTGAGCCGAGCTGTTCTTCCCTTCTATCCATATCTTCCTACATAAATTGAATAAAACTCAAACGAAATCACGATGATCTTTAAATTCGTAAGCTTTTTCATGAAAGTTCAATAATAACCTGAAAAAATAAACTTATCCATTAATCATGAGGAAATTATTAAAACTAATACACTAAAGTTATCACAAATAATTCAAAACTTAGCTCATTCACGATATAAATTAAATGGAAACTGTATGATTTACATCTATTAATAAATCAGGCTTTCTAATATCAAATTTCAACTGTATACATTGATAATATTTGCACGCCGATTTTAGCAAAACATAGCCAGTATATTCTATTGTAATTTGACGTTATCATTGTTAAACAAATATAGCGAATATTAATTTTATAAGCACCAAAATAATAATTTAGTAGCAGTATTTGCATTTTTAATGCAATCCATTGTATATAAATAAATCCGATAATGACTAAAAACATACATGAGTAGATACTTTTCATCCTGTATCAACCAAAACCAAGCAAGGAGTTTAAAATTATTAAATTAAATACTTCAAGAACGAAAAAAAACTTCTGGATTTTCAAGAAACTATTTTACTTTAAAAATCATCATCATCACACATCACTATGTTCTACAAGATCGTACTACTTTAAATTACTGGAAATGGAGCAATCCTAACATAAAGCCGTAAATTATCACATTTTCCCGCCCACTAACTTTGTTACTTATTATACCTCGTCGTAAAGTGAACCTTAATTTGAATAAGAATACACGTCACAAAACTAGGCTAGTTGGTTCTCCTGTCATCCTGTGATTGAGTAATCAAAGGCCTACAAGGGTATAAGGAAAATACATGGCACGAAGTAGTCATAGGATTGTAAAGATTTGATCTTTGTTAGGATATCTTGAAGCATTTTGAGAGGTAGAAAATCGTTATACCTACTGCCTTTTTGGTTATGTGATAAAATATAATTACTGTTCATCATCACATCATAAAAAATTAGTAATAAAAATTAATTGATTCCTATTGTATTTATCATTAAATTTATAGCAACGTTTGTAACTAATTAAAAATTATTTCATGGAGTTGCAAATTAAAGCTACCAAAATATTCCCCAATTAAACTGAATTTGCACGGAGTGCTCTCAAAATACCAAATGCATCATTACTTTCAAGTATCTAAACCACAAAATTCAGTATTAATCCGACTACATTCTATTTAATACTAAACTTTTGATTGATTTTATAAAAAAAAAAATAATGTTTCTGGAGCAGAGCTAGTTTAAAAAATAAATCATCTAGTCCTTCTTGATCAGAATAAATTCACTGTAGGATGCAACCTTCTTCCTATGTTAATTCTTATTCTATTTATGTGAAGGTTGATGATGACACAGAGCTTCACGTTCCATTCTTTGGTTTTCAGTTTTATGTTACTATCCCATATGTCGTTACTTACTCCTACTTTAGTAAAAAATTCAGTAATCATAAACTTTGTTTTATTTTATACGTTGTAGATACGATATTTAATTGTAAATCCTCTAGACATTTTCGACAGTAAATTGACGGGGCAAAATTTAAATAGCACACCCATCCCATCCATACCGCAATTTCGGTTTATCAAACTGAACATTTAAAGGTTGTTAAACACAATCTCAGCTTTAACTCAGGTAAAGGTTTACCGCAGACTTCTGTGTGACCACACCCTTGAACAAATAATTTATCTGGCAGAACATTAGTTTCATAAAGGGTTTGTATGGATAATAAAGTTTCGCTGAAACAGAATTGTTATTGTAGGATTTCGGGTTAGTGTAAATTAAACTTTATCTTATCTTACGTAAGTTGGTTATTGATTCAACAAGTTTCTATCTAGTGTTTTTGTAATAATAATGAATTTGAGTGTTTGGTGAATTTGAGTCAGGTTTGATCTCTCATGGATATATTTTGCAACATTGTTGAAATGAAAGAAATCTTTCTGGATGCATATTATTTAATAACAATAATTATTTTTTTGGATATAATATTATTTATATCATATAAAACTCTTTTGAATTATTCAGCATTGTATATTTGATTATGTTTGTTGTTGTTAATAAAGTTAATGCTTACTACAGTCATATACTTTGCACAAAAAAAAAATCAATTTAGTGCAAGGCAGCCCTGCCCAACGCTGGCTTTGCAACATAACTTTTGTTCCAGCCATACTTATCTTCTCCCGTTCTTGTTACAGATCCTAGTTCTATTTTGTCAATAAAAGTAGTGTTGTAACTCTGCTTATAACTCAAGAACTGCTGAACGTATCTATATGATTGTTGATTCCCATTACGACGAGCTTAATTAAGAACTAAATTTTTTGAAAAACCGAACGGTACCGGGGCGAGCAGCTAGTACAGAATAGAAGTCCATTCGTGAACCCACATTACTAATTGTCAACATGTGAGTAAAGGAGGGCTCAGAGGGATTCCACTTGAAGTATATCCAGAATTTCTAAACAGGAACAACTCAGCATTTCACATGTATGTGCAATCACAAGTGCGGTACATTGGCTACCTTCCAAGGACTACTCGCCCATTTAGTTCAGATTAATTGTTACTACTTTTGCCAAATGCACGCTGGTGTAGATTTATCGCATTTTTCGTTCGAATATTAGGGATTTCAGGCATATTGGTGAAATTAATATACCATCGTTTTATTGATGTATGAATTGTATTCATAATTACGTACCTTTGTTTTGCCATTATTGCCTGTTTTGGTTTCAGAAGAAAAATACTATTTGCAACTTTTAGAGCCAAAACTTATTTATTTTCTTAACAGATTAAGTTGAAGTATGAAAAAGTAAATTTCTAAATTGATAATTTCACGCTAAGTCACTTTTCCCCATAATATCTTGCCATACATATAGTGTAGGGACCGGAATATACACTATCCTAATCTATACTACTTTCAAAATAACTGTAAACCCTTAAGCGGCTTTTGGCAATAAGATTAACATGGGGTAAGATGATTGCTGGTTTGTCCTTCTACACCTTAGCGATCCCCTTAAAATAGTTTAGTTTCTTCTATACTACCTATTTACTTCGCCTATATTACAATTATTAGTGCCTATCCTTCAAAATATTACTTTTGTGTTTATTATTACTAAGGTCATTTCCCAAGGTACTCTTTCACCCAGGTATTCCATTCAGTTAAAGGTCTTTGAAGACCTACAAGCTGAGAAGATATCCTGTTGATGATTCCTACGACAGGATACTATTGTAAAAACGATTTCTACCGATCGAACAGTACCAACAAATGTACAACGCAACATTGCTTTTACCAACCCTAATAAAAACCCAGTAAATCATAAATCACAACTACAAAACATTCCGGACCACGTGCTCCAAACATTTATGTTAGAAAAACATTTCTAAAATAGCTGCAGAAAATTATTATCACCGTTCGTTCGTACTATATAGGCTGAAAATATAAAATTATCTTCCTAGATTTTCATGAAGCTAATAAAATGACAATTGGTTTATATTTAACAATCGTTTCTCCGTTTAACTTTATGGTCATGTCATAAAAATATTATGTTCGTCTGTTCTGAAACTGTTGTTATGTGTTTCTGGAATATTTCAATGGAAAACATAAAATAATGTACACGTTTTAATGACGTAAGAATATGCTGGAAAAAAACATTTATAGAGTATTCTTCGACTTTTCGACTACAGGCTGACCTTTTCATAGCATTATGAAACAAAAAATATTTACATATAAAAAAAAGTGTGCGTGTACTAGTGTACACACGTAAGAAGTGAAACTTCTTTATGACCTTATTTTTCAAAAAATAATTTAGGTACTATATGCAACTTTACAGAAATACGTCAATCACGCGTGGTAGGGATAAAAACAAGATGGCGCGTAACGAAAAAATGTCACGCGTAACGAATAAATGTTACACTAAATTTTTTTCCAACCCCGATAAAAAAATTTCACTTCAATATTTTTGCAAAATATTGAAGTGAAATATTTTAGTTTATATAGCAATTTTACGATTAAGATTCCACTTCCTTTTTTCAGTTCCTTTCAAATTTTTTAATAGCTAAACCTTATTACCGACCTGGGCTTTCAACTAACGATTTTATTACCAACCTACATTTATTTTATCAAGTGTGTTACAGAGATTTTATCCTTAAAATGTAACGATTGATACAATAATAGTACGGGGTGTAATTTAAAAAGATTTAAGTCTGTTGTTCGGAAATCTTTGAATGCAATTTTCTTTCTTATCAAAAACAATGGAATACTTTGAGTATAATTTTCTATCTACAGTATTAAGACCCAATTTAACCCAAATTATAACTTCATTAAGACTATCATCACAGAACTTGAAATCTAATTCTAGACGGACTAAATAACTAATAATGTCAATCAAAATTTCGTCCTTTGTGGACACTATCCAGAATACTAAAGCGAAACTATACTGTCTGGTTTAAATTCTATTGAATGTGACAATATTAGTGTCCGAATATTTGATAACTTTATACATGTGTCCAATTGGTGTCCAATTTGTTGAATTATTCGTGTATGTGAAAATCGTATTTAAAATTTAGGATTTAACGTTCTATTTTAATTATCTATTGCATGCTTTCAGATTTTGTATGTTATGAATTAGGTAAACTCCTTACTAATATTATGAATGTGAAAGTCAGCTTGTCTTTCTTTAACGTCGCAATGGATTGTTTTCATGATGCCATTTCCTATAAGACGTCCAAATTGAATTGCAATTTAAAAAAAACATCATAACTTCCCAAAAGTGGAATCGAAATTATATCACCAAGTAAATTATACACGGTAAATAGTTGAATGAAGCAGATTTGAATAATTCATAACGGTTTCACATTAAATTAGCCTGTATTGAGCTTTGGCTCACGTTGATTGAACGATTGTGTGAATGCTTTATGCTTTGAATCGATATTTTATAGTAATCTAGAATTTTCTTATGTTTTATTTGATTTGTATGTGTGTTGAGATAAAGACTCGATACATTTTAATTGCTATTTATACAGCATATCTGAGATATTTGTCTTCAATGAGCTGTTCCATCGCAGTCAAAAGTCTCCTATGTTACTCTCTAGCCCCCTTTCTATACGTTATATTGTTTTCATGATGCCATTTTTGTGTCTGCCAGTAAGTGAGCTAGGATATAATTTTTTTTAATTATTTTAATTGCATCTATAGTGCTTAGGAATTAAGTAAACTTAAAACGATTAGGTACGTAATGAAATTATAAATAGTCACGCTCTTGTCTTGATGAATGTATGTGTTTTATACCAAGAAGAAAATACTGATACCTAGCTAATTGTGAGCAAAGTAGAAGATTTCTTATTTAATAAATGTTATATTGTTTAACTAAATAATAAATATGGATCCTAATATCAATAGCAAAACACATACATATCATATTGCAATTTTCTTGGAAACGCGATACAAGTGTTGTTTTTCCTTGATTGGAGACCTTTGTGATTCGATTCTATTGAGTGCCAAAAATCTTACAAATAAAGAAATATAACTCAAATATTTGTAAGTTAATTCAATTTTTCTTACGCTTCATCAGGAAGTTTTATTTTTTTCTTTTTAAGGCATTATACTATTTTCTGGTTTCTGGTAGGTACTTCACTTACTTATACCTATTAATAATAATTAGATGCCAATGTCCATCCCGTACTGAATCGATTACAAGAACATTTTTACGATATATTAATTTGAGAGATTAAGTAGATTATTTACCAATTAATCTTTTAACTCTCCAGAATTTCATTGTAGCAAAATACGATGTATATGGTAAAGTCAATTTCCCAAACTTCACTTCAACAACATATCCACATTCCACTGTAAGAACTTTTCTACGTTTCAATATTACATTCACACTATATACCATATTAGCTTTCCGCCCGCGGCTTCACCCGCTTTGTCTAAAACCTAATAAATTATATACTAAAACCTTCCTCTTGAATCACTCCATCTTTTAAAAAAACCGCATCAAAATCCGTTGTTTAGTTTTAAAGAAGCATACAAAGGGACATAGGGACAGAGAAAGCGACTTTGTTTTATACTAGGTATGTAGGTAGTGATACACCAACAAAAGAAACCGATAAACCTTCCAATACTAATCGGTATTGGCAGCCACTAAATGTAATACATCAGAAAAAGGTTATCTTCGTAAAACCTCTTGAATAGGATTTTAACGATCGCCATTTACGACACCATAAAATGCAGTAGAATGTATCGCTTGGAATCAGATCATCTCTTAAAGCAGTATTTTTTCCAGTGTGCAAAAATGACAGTGCTATATAGGCCGTATAGCGCCATCACTGTCCCACACTGGAAATAATATTGCTTTATACATTATGATAACGTTAATGTGACGTTTATAGTCGTAGTATTGTTGGATGCTTGTGCCAGATGTCTTTGAGGCTTTCTTTTGGAATTCGATTCGTATTGGTATGACGTCATCGTTTGTGTTGTGTGTGATGTTCTTGTATAATGTGTAGGTTACTACACATTATACAAGAACATCACATAGGAAATTATATGTGTAAATATTTAATTATAATCAGGTGAATAGAAATGAAATATAATAGAAATAAATATAATATGGATTAGTATAAGAAAATACGCTACGAATTGATAACCATCTTACTTTTGGAACGTCGGAATACTTTAATATTTTTGTTTAGGTATACGATTCTGATATTCTGATTACAAGAGAATTAAATTGTGATAACTCGAATACTCATTGTTAAAACTGTAACAAGGAAAGAAATAATACATATGCAATTGAATAAACTAAGTATCTAATTTAGCAGCAAATTTGAAAGCATAAATATAATTTGAAATAAATGTACCATTAAAAATAATCTTAAGACACCATAATAATATAAAGTACATAAAACCAGAACGACGTAGTAGCGGAAAGCGGAACATTTATTAACAGAAAAACTTTTGGTCATATTGACTGCACTTGGTAGGTTCGAGAAACCTTTCAAAGGAGGATTAAATACGGTTATAAAGAACTAGATATGATTTTTATTAAAATTTAAACATATTTTGGTAATAGAAGGTATTTTAGATATATAATATTATCTTACCTGCTAGGAAAAAATATAGGACGAAGGAAATTTAAATTCATAAAGAGACTACGATTTTAGTATTTAAATTTATGTAGTAAAATTTATTTACTATTTATTACTATTATTTCCCATAAGCATGATTTTATATCTTATACGACTATGAAATATTTTGTTGTGTTTGCTTTCGTTTATAAGAGGATTATCTTCAGTATTTCAGTAGGTATTGCGTATTACAGATAATAAATCTTGTTTCCAAGAATTACTTCAAAATGATGATTATTTTATTTCCTGAAATATTTTTTATTTATTTAAGTATTTGAATATCCAGTAACATGTATCCATGTTCCAACGAGATATCGTAAGATAATGGAAAATAAGCTCCGACGCTTCGCATAAAAACTTGTGCTGTAATTTACATGACAAGTATTACAAGTTTTATTCCGAGGTAATGCATTTAGTTTGCACTTAGATAACTAGTATTACGAAAGTAAAAAGAATTTATTGAACAATTCTTTTTCTTATTTACAGTAATATTTTAAGTGAAATTTCTTTAGACGCATTGAGAGTAAAATTTCAAGATCGCGTCATGGCAATATCGTTACGTCATGGAGTAAGGCGACAATTTCGGTATCTTTCAATCTTGCCAAAGAAGTTTCACTTCTGACACGTGTGCTCGCTCGCTATTTTTATTTCTTGAGTTCAGTTTTAAGCTACATAAGTTTCAATTTTACGAATAAATAATACTAGAATTAATTACATATTTAATTACTGCTCATTATCATCTATACTAATCTATACTATCTATCTATACTAATATTATAAAGAGGAAAGGTTTGTATATATGTATGTATGGTTTTCACGCATAAACTACTGGACCGATTTTGATGAAATTTGGCACAGATAATCTTTAGACCCTGAGAAAGAACATAGGCTACCTTTTTTGCGAAATATGTACCACGGGCGAAGCCGGGGCGGACCGCTAGTAACTTACATTATGCCACCCAAACTTTTGTAATCATGTAAAACTTAACACATTTTTTTAAGGTCTACAAAACAGATGACTCTAATTTGCATCTTTTTGTTAAATTAAAATCTTTAATAATAATAAAACTGGGATATAAATTAGATAGTTCCAAAAACGTTCATACTTGAATTTCATGCTTCTACTTTCGTTAAAGTCAATGCTATATTTGGAAAATAAGCAACTTCTCAAAACGATGCAACTAGACCTATTACCTGATAGTAGAAAATAGTGCAGTCTGTGCCAGTCGTCTTCATTTAGGAACGGATTTAGTGACCTCTGTCATTATAATTGACGCATGGAAGATTATAGTTGGCTCTCTGGGTTCAAAAGGACAAAATGCACGACTTTTTGCAAGACCTTATAGGACACCTTTCCCTTGTTCTATTTGTGTTTAATTTAAATTATGCGTCTCCACAATTATTCAGAAGGTAATAAGCTATACAGCAATAAGTTTTTATAATAATACTAATAGTCCGCCCCGGCTTCGCCCGTGGTACCTACATGTTTAAACTATCCTATCTCTCAAGTTGGATCGAACTGCACATGGTGTGCGAATTTTATTATAATCGGTTAAGTGGTTTAGGAGTCCATTGAGGACAAACATTGTGACACGAGATTTATATATATTAAGATAGCCCGATTAATTATATATCAGTACATTGTTAATTGTAAACAATAGTCTTACTCTTAATACATATAATCACATAATTATAAATATAAATGAATATTTATGTAAATAGAAATGTACTGTGGTTACACGTTTCAATATATTATTTTCGTTATCACCTTCCATTATTCCACTAATGACTAACTTATAATATATTCAGTAAGATTTATATCCATTTTCTAACGTTGATATGCCAATTGCAATTTAACAGTTTGACATATAATTTAGCGCATTGGTATAGCAAAGCTCGTCTCCCGGGTTGGCTTGCGCAAACATTGAACGGATTAAAGCAATATTGGCTGTCTGATAGAGATATGTTTGTCTGTTTGTGTAAACGTTGGTATTGATAGTAGCTGCGAAAACATTGAGTTTCATAGTGTTGAGGTTAACGTGATTGCCTTTGAGACGATTTGCTTCGATTCTTGGTAGTTTTTCGAGTTATTTTTTTAATAAAGGTCCATAAATTTTAAAGCATACAAAAAATGGTGAAGCTTACTGAAAGTTTTAGATCAAATGGAATGATAATATGAAGTTTAGCAGGAAAGTAATAAATCATTTTTATTCAGTATAATTAAAATGCAATAGAATTACCTGAATGTACGACCGATAACCAATTAATTGTGAAGTAGATTTAATACTATAGTAATATAATAAATAAAGAATTAAGTAGTCCTAATATTATATACCTAGATACCTGAAAATATATTTTCTTCTCAACGTTTTTATGCAAAGATTTATTAAAATTGACTTGAATATAACATATTTCTGGCCGACTAAATAATAATGATTGCTAATAATAATATCAAAATAATGACTACGCATAAGATCTAGTTTTTTATAAACACAATAATTACAAACATCACTTTCAAGGTAATCTCTCACGAACCAGTGCCTATCCTAGATTCAGTTTCTCAAAAGCGCTTAGTGTTTAAAACGAGGGTAGATTTGGCACATATCCAGATAGACGATCCATGCTGGAGAGATAGGATTTTGGTTCATTGCTCTTGAGCTGATTTTATTAACCTACTGCAGGTAATTTAGACTCTGGATGGATAGCTAAATTGTGGTTAAAAGGGTTTGATGGATTGGCCTCTTCGTGTGATCGTAATTCGTGCGTTGAAGTGAACATTTTTTAAGGTATAAATTATTATACAATATACATATATACCTAATTCTAATTA
The DNA here is from genome assembly GCA_907164665.1 of Colias nastes. NCBI lineage: Eukaryota > Metazoa > Arthropoda > Insecta > Lepidoptera > Pieridae > Colias > Colias nastes. The sequence goes on from CAJQZM010038569.1 coordinate 13,206, forward strand.
TACAATCATATCATATTTAATTGTATGATAGGAACACCGATTAATACGAAAACAAATATAATAGACAAATAGAAAAACATTTTTTTTATTATTTAAGAAAATAAAATGAATTCCGTCACATAATTGATTACCATGACAATGTTTTATTTAATGTGTACTGTAATAAATTATAAAACATCTAGGTACTTACTCACATTTTTATAACACAAACTTCACCATAGTAGATTATATTAAAATCTACAATATATCACACGAAGGTTATTGCCTTTTTGTAATGTAAATGACGCATGGATCGGAAATCTCTTTCATTTTTCAGCCGGTGCAAAGAAGTAGCAATAAGGCGGCTTTTTAAGAGATATTTACTGTTTTTAATTATTATTTTGCAATTAACACTGTTTAATAATAATTAAGCAATTGAGATACCAATACTACGGATAATATCTTTGAAAAATATTCTATATATTCTTTTAATTATTCATGTGTAATATCTCATCAGATTACGGCATCTGCTGACACAAGTATTATTTAAAAATAGTTTGATTTGATTTAGTTATAAACCTATTTTCAAATATCCATCCATACTCTTTGAATAAAACAATCGAAACATTTGCAATGCATTTTAAAACGATGAAGTATTTCAAAAGATTCTAGCTTTGGCAACCTTATTTTAGTCATCAAATTATCTCCAAAGTTGGCGGAACTCCAAGCTGAAAACCTGATCCAAAGTTTGGGAATACCTTTTGAATTGTATATGTTACGTTAAACCGAAAAATCTGATTTTAGATAAAACTATCATAACGTTCTGTAATGGTATATCAATACTTACTAATATTATAAAGCTGAAGAGTTTGTTTGTTTGTTTGAACGCGCTAATCTCAGGAACTACTGGTCCGATTTTAAAAATTATTTCAGTGTAAAATAGCCCATTTATCGAGGACGGTTGTAGGCTTTAATATATCATCACGCTAATGCAGAGCAATGCGGGTAAAACCGCGGGACACAGCTAGTTTAATCATAATATTTCAATATAGCTACTACATAACAATAATACAAAACTATAAGTCCTGCGCTGCGTCTGTTTTTCAGTTCGCGATAAGCTCAAAAGCTAATAAACCGATTTTCATTCTGTTTTTACCACGAGAAAGTGTGGTTCTAGAGGAAAGATAAATTATTTATAGGTATCACAAAATATATTAAATAAAACGCAACCATTATACCCATCTAATTTATTCCAATCGACATTTAATTAAAATCAATCTTCGAAGATCTTTAAAGCTATAATTAATCGCTGTAATATTATATTATGCTTATAATATTTAGATAACTTCAGCAACCAAATATAGAAAATTATAAAACTATGCAACATGTTCCAAAGTTTTTAATTTATCCAAATTATCAGTAATTTTTAAGAAATACTCAATTCTGTCAACATTAACAACATCAAAAGCCCAATATAACACAAATTTAAAAAGGAAAACTTACAAATTCGATTTCTACGAACCGGATGCACTTCCCGTTGCCTTTAACTTTATGAGGAAATAGATGACCGTTCTCTGCCGGACCAGTACCTACATTTTGTATAAACTTTATAAGTTAGTCTTTTCATAATATATTTTATAATGTTTACTATGTTTTGTCCAATAAATAAACGTTTATTTATTGGACAAAACATAGTAAACATTTCAAATTCTCGTGTTTGTAATGAAAATCTGTCAAAAAATCTCGACCGATTTTTTAAGAAATGTTTGTTCATATTTGGAATATTATTCGAAAATAGGAGTAGGATATTTCTTATACCCCTAATAAAGGTCCGGTAAACAAGGATTATAAGTATAGATATTTGCAGTGAACTTGTTTTCAAAACAATAAAATATGGTTCAACAAAATAAGAAGTCTGAAGTTTCAGAGAGTATATTGATATGAAACTTCAGATTTAATTTTGTTATCCATTTTTTGAAGTGAAACTTCTTTATCGGGGTTGGAAAAAAATTTAGTGTAACATTTTTTCGTTACGCGTGACATTTTTCCGTTACGCGCCATCTTTTTCTTATCCCTACCACGCGTGATTCGACGTATTTCTGTAAAGTTGCATATTATAGTAAATTATGTTTTGAAAAATAAGGTCATAAAGAAGTTTCACTTCTTACGTGAGTACACTAGTATACGCACACATTTTTTTTCGTTACGCGTGACATTTTTCCGTTACGCGCCATCTATTTCTTATCCCTACCACGCGTGATTCGACGTATTTCTGTAAAGTTGCATATAATAAATTATTTTTTGAAAAATAAGTTTCACTTCTTACGTGTGTACACTAGTACACGCACACTTTTTTTTTTGCATCTCTGTCTAGTTTACCCACTACACTAACAAGGCTATGCACAAATTAACTTCAAATTCCCCACATCCAAAACTACTCAAACTTTAACGCAAAATTTCAATTAGTAACTACGATTGTTTACACACTACCATCACTTATTTACAAGGAGTGACTTGCTTTGGATTTGTTGAACTTTTAAAGAAGGAACTTATAAATTGAGTTCGGTTGTTCTTGAGAATTTACTGTCTTACGTTCGTACGTGTGTGGAGGTTGTGTAAACTTCGATTATTTCTCGTATCGACTGCAAAGGATAACTTGAGATAATCGATTTTATTTGCCTTATATATTGTTTGGAATTTAAAGTAACACAGACATCATCCACTATTATAAAAATCAGACACAAGTATAAAAAAAATTAACTTTGTAAAACTGTATAACTAAAATTACGTTATTTGGTAATTTTTTCACCAGCATTTACGTTCCTACGTGACTATAAGTATATGTTCAAGATAACATAATTACCTGAATACAGCTGGAATATAGTCTAAACTATTAATAATGTATTTCTGATTTCGTGTGTATGTCAAGTTTTAAGCGCGTCACACACGGTGAAGATACTATAATATTTTATGTTAAGATTCTCTAATATAAAATATTACAGTATCTTAAGGTATCCGGTATCAGCGTTGTGACCATCATTTTTCTTTTTGTCATTGCGTACTAAGACCCCTGTAGAACCGCCATCCTGTTACAAATGACCCGAAACACTGACACAAAATTTCTCACACTTAACACTACTCCGTACCTGTAGTCTCGACACATTAATCGACATCGATGTCGACCGAAATCGGTCGGTAACTAACGATTTTCAGTATCTATAGTATGGACCTAAAAAATTTAGTGTTGTTTTTCCAAGAAATTTACCTTGATATTATGGAATATATAGTAAATTAAAATTAGTTACATAAATTTTTCGCATTATTACAAATACAATTGCATATGAAAAAAGCACATGTTATGCACAAAAAACATGGCAGTTAATTTAATTTTAATCAAATTCGATATTTTTAGGGTTCCGTAGCCAAAATGGCAAAAACGGAACCCTTATAGTTTCGTCATGTCCGTCTGTCCGTCTGTCCGTCTGTCCGTCTGTCACAGCCGATTTACTCGGAAACTATAAGTACTACAGTGATGAAATTTGATGGGAATATGTGTTGTATGAACCGCTACAAAAATATGACACTAAATAGTAAAAAAAAGAATTGGGGGTGGGGCCCCCCATACATGTAACTGAGGGATGAAACTTTTTTTTTCGATGTACATACCCGTGTGGGGTATCAATGGAAAGGTCTTTTAAAATGATATAAAGTTTTCTAAAAAACATTTTTCTTAAAGTGAACGGTTTTTGAGATATCAGCTCTCAAAGTCGTAAAAAGTATGTCCCCCCCCCTCTATTTTTATAACTACGGGGTATAAAATTCTAAAAAAAATAGAGGTGATGCATGCTAATTAACTCTTTCAACGATTTTTGGTTTGATCAAAGTATCTCTTATAGTTTTTGAGATAGGTTGATTTAACTGTAATTTATTATATTTGCTGCTACGGAACCCTTTGTGCGCGAGCCCGACTCGCACTTGGCCGGTTTTTTCATATGCAATTGTATTTGTAATAATGCGAAAAATTTATGTAACTAATTTTAATTTACTATATATTCCATAATATCAAGGTAAATTTCTTGGAAAAACAACACTAAATTTTTTAGGTCCATACTATAGATACTGAAAATCGTTAGTTACCGACCGATTTCGGTCGACATCGATGTCGATTAATGTGTCGAGACTACAGGTACAGCAGGCAGAGTCTCGACACATTAGTCGGTAATTATCGACAACTAATTTATAGTCCCGTCTTCAGCAATGAAAATGATGTCGCTTAATACCTCTCCCTAATTTGATGGAAGTATACAATGGATACATATTTGTTTATAATTTTTATTCTTCACAAAACTTTCCGTAATGCGTCAAAATATTTATATAATAATAGCCTTGTAGTAATGCATTTTTATCTAAATTAATAACATCATTATTTCAATTCCGTAGATATATGAAAAATAAATAAAATATAGATTTCATGGATTTGAAAAATCATTTCTTTGCAACACATTCGAATATTGTCAAAACAAATTATTCTTTGACATTGTCAATCGTTATGATACCGACGTTTGATCTCGACAAGATCTCGAAGGCCCATCTCCCATTACGCTACCGGTATCCTACACGTCCGCGACTAGTTTAATTGGTCGCTTTTGCGTCGCGTTTCGCGCGTATCTCTTCGGTAGAAAGATAAAAAATTCTTATCATCATTTTGTAGTTCTCGTGCTCTAAATACTCTACAATTTATGTTTCTTTCAATATATGGATGAATCCAGTACCTACTTCCTACTTTTACGTCGTCACTGGAATCGCTCGACATAGCGTCCGTCTACAAAAACGAGGCACAATAATGATGAATTTAGTCATTTTTCAGTCGCATAATATGCGAGCATCGGGTAGCGAGCAAATATCTAACTAGTATTCTACTCGAGTATCGTATTCTAGAAGTATCGTAATGGGAGAAGGGCCTTACGGTTTGTGTGGGTTTGTAGATACGGTTGATAATGTCGGAAAAATTATAGATTATTATAATTTTATAATAAAAAAGATATTTCACACTTCCGATGCTACATGATTTAACGCAATATTGTTTTCTCTTATTTAATGTTATTGCAATTAAAATAAAATAAACAAATAATGTTTTATTTTTAAGATGGTTTCAAAATTTTATTGAAAATGTTAAGAAGCCTCTTATATTATATTAAATAAATATTAAAATATGTAGTGTACTGCTGTCTGCATTTATTCAGCCTAAATTATTGCATTCATATTCGATTAATTTCTTTCTGAACTTCTAGGATAATAAAATTATACAGATGAATACAAATAAAAAACGATCGAATTAAGAAAAAAATTTATTAGAAAAATTTAATTTAACAGTTTATAATAGCGTAGTTGAAAATTTGGCTCAAAACCATCATCTCTCATCAACATAATTCTAGTAACTTGTTCATCTGTAAATTATAAAATTTATAGATAAATATTTATATTTAACACATAAATAATTACCCGTGAACCGCTAAATCAATTGCATATATTCATCCTTTGCTTATTAACTGTAATAAAATATACAATGATGCACATAATATAATATATGTAATAATACAAGCTAAAAATACAAGTGATACAAATTATCCGTTCCGTCCTTAGTTTTAGTTCCGTCCGTTTCTATATAATGTCTTAAAGATTTCTCGAAAGGCTTCGAATTGAGCAGAATTATCTTGTAGAGCTTTTAGAGTCTTTTGATTAGAATTTTATTGCACTTCACAAATAACAAAATATTACTAAACTAAAACTAATAGCTTTAACTATATAAAAACATAACGCAGATTGATATTTTCTTAGGATATTTGTTATCCCATAGATTTATAGGATTTTTAAGAACATAATTAAAAATTATCCTCTTGAAAACACAAAATTTATATTTATTTTGATAGAAATATTATTTTGATTGATTGATGTCAAATGTCAAAAAAGTAAATAAGGAGATTGCCATACATGGAATTTTGGATTCCATGAATATGTAATAAATAGAACATTAATTAAACGATTGATATAAAAAAATATCGAATTTGATTAAAATTAAATTAACTGCCATGTTTTTTGTGCATAACATGTGCTTTTTTCATATGCAATTGTATTTGTAATAATGCGAAAATTTATGTAACTAATTTTAATTTACTATATATTCCATAATATCAAGGTAAATTTCTTGGAAAAACAACACTAAATTTTTTAGGTCCATACTATAGTTACTGAAAATCGTTAGTTACCGACCGATTTCGGTCGAGATCGATGTCGACTGATGTGTCGAGACTACACCTACAGGTCAATTGTTTATCACAGTTAAAACCTAAAGTTTGTATCGATAACTTACCTCTCGAATGTGTCAATCAGGTGCGCAACCTCGGTATTGAAATGGATAATAATTTGAAATTTGAAGCCCATGTCTTAAACGTTACTCGAAATTGCTTTTATCGTATTAAAGTTTTATATAAAATTCGTAATTTCTTAAGTGAAGATATGCGCATTCGTCTATGTGAGTCTCTGGTCTTGTCCAAATTAAACTATGCTCTGGCAGTTTACGGTCCTTGTTTGCTTCAAAGAACACAACGTCTTCTACAGAGAGTGCAAAATGCTTGTGCAAGATATTGCTTTCAGATCCCTCCAAGAACACATATTTCACCATACTTAAACATGCATAACCTACTTAACATGAAAAACCGGCAACAGCTTTACTTTGCTAGTCTCCTTTTTGACGTATTAAAATTTAAACAACCTTCTTACTTGTATGATAAACTTATATGGCGGACCTCCAAAGCTTCAAGTGAATGTAGGTCATGCACAAATATCTTTTCTGTTCCTAAATACAAAACGGCTGCCTTTAGAGGAAGTTTTAGATTTCTTGCTACGAAATGCTGGAACGATATCCCGCCTCCCATTCGAAATTCTCAATCAAGGGACACTTTTAAAAAGAAATTGAAAGCTTATTTTCTTATTATCCAGAAACAGTCTACATAAGTATCTACCTTTTGTTATTATTATTTTTTTTTTTGTTCTTAATAATTATCTAGTTAATGCTATAATCTATTGGCCATTTAATAAACATTTATCCCTAATTTTAACTATTTTCTATATATAATTTTTTCTGTTGTGTTGAAATAGATATCTTTAACTTCTTCTACTTGGTGCTAGCAGTATTAATTCATAAATTCTACACTCATTCATTTTAATTCTACACATTTTAATTGCTGATCTCGTTTTCCTCTCAACTCACTCAGCCGATTTTCCTCTCTGACTGGCAAACTATGTACATACTTACTTTTGACATCAAAACTTTCATACTTTATAATATATAAATTTATACCATAATTTAGTCCGTAATCGCTACATTAAAATTAGAATACTCTTTACAGTCACTCGACTCTTTATTTAATATGGTGCTGACAGAATAACAGCGTTACAGCCTCTGCTGTAACATTTATGCTGAGTCAGTAATCCCTTTCCCTGAGGTGATACAGATATAATATAATATTATTACGTCTACATGTAATGTTATACTTTTTTTTTTAGTTATAAGTGTTGTCTGTAATTTAATGTACTGTATCATTTTTTGGGAATAAATGTGTTTCTATTCTATTCTATTCTATTCTATTCTATTTTAAAAAGTATAATCTCCACTGATATTATATAGGTAATTTAAATTTTATATCTTAGCAAACTTCAAATTCAAAACTACGCAATAAATTACACCGTTATCCTTCCAAACTTTAAATCACAACCATAACAGAATTCCCAACAAAAATCTACGAATATATTTCCCGATTCAATATCTTTGTCTCAAATGTGATTGATATCTGATACTCGAATTGAATTTATATAGCTTGCTCTATTTTCTTCGCTATTACCATAAAATTGTATCCATAATTTTACTAAATTATAAGGTTATTGAATGATTCATAACGGTTATGAAGTTTTCAAGAGGTGCCTAATAAAGTTTGTGTCCTAGTTAATATACTGAGTAAATCTATGTATTTTTAAGGCGAAAATTTTTAAAAGATAATTGAGACGTTTTAAAATTTACGTGAACGTTGTATCCTCGTTTTTTTATGGAGCTGTTATATATATGTAAATATCGAAAATTTTCATAAAAAGTGGGTATCTGGGAAAAAAATGAACAGTAAAAACTGCGAAGAACTGGTCCAAATGTAATTTATTGCAAAACTATGTAAAATTAAGAATATTATGAGACTGATTAAAAAATGTATTTAATTACTTATTAATTATTCGTTGAGTACCTTTACCTATTCGTAAACATCAACAATAATTTCATACGTTCCAAAAAAGGAAAAATTTATTAGAATACGTCAAAAATTTCACCTACAAATGATAAGTAGCACGTAAAATAAATTATACTTACTGATTATGAAAATATAATCACAAATGATAAGACTAAAACGTGTGATGATAATCACGCTACAATTATATGGGTCAATGGACTAAACGTTGCGAACCTAATTTAAATATAATTTTGTAAGTAGTGTGAAGTCCCGTCTCCCCTAGGGGGGTAAGGGGCAGCTGCATTATACATCTGTTTCACTGATCGACTTTCTTTAGGGACAAGTAGGTGATTAGCCTTCTGTCTCCTGCCAGACCGAAACATTTTTTTTTCGTCTCCACCGGGAATCGAACCCAGGACCCCTCGGTTCTACGCTCACGCGTCAACCACTGTACCAAGGAGGCGGTCAATTTTTTAAGTAAGTACTAATAATTAATTAATTTTTTTTTTTTTTTTAAATGTCAGAGCAAGCAAAGGAGCAGGTGGGCCACCTGATGTTAAGTGGTCACCACCGCCCATAAACACTTGTAACACTAGGAGTGTTACAGGTGCTTTGCCGGCCCTTTATGGAGCCTTCCTTAATCTAGTCCTTTACTAAAACCCTCTTTAACTGAAGTTTCTAGGCCATAAGCCCTGTCAAATCGAAGGTTTTTCATATTATCTTATTTCAAGATTATAGGCACATAGACTAAGCCCTAAATCCAACCTTCATCTTATTTTTCCGTTGACAGTTATGAAAATGTTTTGCGAAACAATCACAACTCATCCATTTTTAGGACTACTGATATTATAAAGCTGAAGAGGTTGTTTGTTAGTTTGTTTGTTGAATGCGCTAATCTTAGGAACTACTTGTCCGATTTGCATTTATCAAGGAAGGCTATAAGCATCTATAAGGCTATATTATATCATCACACAGACCAAAAGGAGTGGAGCAATGCGGGCAAATCCGCGGGGCACAGCTAGTCATTTATAATATTCTTTTAATTCCCGTTAAATCAAAAGGTAGGTGAACCATCTCGTATTTTAATTATTATATTACTTTACAAGCTAGTTTCATAATTCGTACCACACATTGTGACATATTTATGCAACAAAAATCGGCCTTTCTCTATTATGATAATTCATATCTCATCAAATTTTATCTTTATAACTGATATAGCAATAGATTAATTATATTATAATAAGATTCTTGTGTGCACACATGTGTACACAATGTTCTATTTAATATTATTTTTAAGTGCAATTAGTATAGTTAAATGTGAGCCATATGAGTTAAATATTGTACATTATAATGATTTTCATGCGAGGTAAGTGAAGTTTCTTATCATAATATTACATTTATCTTCATTGTAAATTTCCTCTGATTCAAGAATCTTGACGTTATGGAGATAAAACGGTATAGAAAATTTTGTTCAAAATACAGAATAACTCGCAGTTATTACATACAAATATTATAAAGCTGAAGAGTTTGTTTGTTTGATCGCGATAATCTCAGGAACTACTTGTCCGATTTGAAAAAATATTTCGGTGTTAGATAGCCCATTTATCGAGGAAGGCTATATATCATCACGATAAGACCAACAGGAGCGGATCAATGCGGGTAAAACCGCGGAGCACCTGTCCTTACAAATACTGTAACCCGTGAAGTTTGTAATGATCGGCGCAATTTTCTTAATTTTTCAGTCCGTTAACATCTTAAAAGTAAAAGTTAGAGTTATAGAAAACTTAAAAAAAATCCTAAAATCTCTCTCGAGTATCTACTTATTAATTTGAATGCAAATTGTGGCACAGCTTTTTTTTTTTATTTGCATTGAAGCTAAACATGTTATTAATTCGTTGTTATTATGAATCTAATGAAAGATATAAAAACAATTTTCTTAAGGCAGATGCTGTCTATTGTAGTTTAATTAAAACGTAATATTTTATGTAACATATGTGGCATTATAAAAGCAAATTATTTGCTTGGGATTAATCTTGCGAAATGAATACGATATTAATAATATATTCTTCATGTTTTTTTCAAACTGAATAAAAGAGGGAGGTTCTATATACGACAATATTTTTGAAGTGAAAACTTCTTTAGCGGCGTTGAGCACTTTTCCTGTAATGGGTATAAAATCTTAAACTTGCGTCAGGACACGTGACCTGATCGAAAAAGCGTAAGACGGATGGAGAGAACTCAACGTTAATAATCAAGTTTTCACTTCTGCCGGCACTCCCGGAGTGCAACCCGTCTTTTTTTGTTTAGGTATGTTACTTCGGAACTTTCGATTGGGTGAACCGTCTTTGATGATTCTTTTTTACACTAAAGTAATGGTGTATATTTTAGTCCCGACGTATGTACACAATGCAGAACCTAACATACGATCCTAAATGTTACTGCAGATAAATTGGTAATAAGACAAACATTAAAATAACTTCCTGTAATATGGAACAACTATCAAGCCTCAAAAATAAAGACAATAAGACACAAAATATCACCACATTTTTTTATTTCCAGATTTGTAGAAACAAGTCCCTCCGGTGGCGTTTGCAACCCGACCATAGCGCCATGTATCGGCGGCTTTGCTCGTCTAGCGACGCTCATACGACAAATTGTGGCTAGGGAACCGCATTCTTTAGTTCTCAATGGAGGTGACACGTTCCAAGGGACGATCTGGTACAATTTGCTGAGGTGGAACGTCACACAGGACTTCATGAATATGGTGCATCATGATGCGCATGTAAGAATTGTGTAAATCCAGCCTATAATATATTATAGCTGTAAGTTTTATACAAATACGATCAGTTGTTCTTTAAGTGAGCAACAAACATACATTAAAAACTTCCGTGGATATTATTATATGTAGTAGGGTGTGGTTTTAAATAATCACGTACTACGCAGGCATTGTCAACATTGTCTTAATATAATATTAAGTTATAAATCATTCAAACGCTTAAAAGTTTCTGAACCTTATAAAGTGCATAATTACTCCACAATTCGTTAAATGGATTGAAATTTAGATGTATTCAAATCTATTGGTTCATTAAAATTATGATTAGTTTTTAAGGGTACAATTTTTCAAATAAAAACGTAAAGGGCACTCAAAAACCTCACTCAAGTCGAGATCATAACGATAATATTCCGTTATATAGCACCACTTAACTCTGATCTCCTCGGGGTGTGATAAATTTTTCAATATTGGAATTTATAATAAGATTTTGTATATAAAGAGACCTTAAAAGTAGGTTTAATTAATTTCCTTTGTTGCCTGAATACTTGAATCGTTTTCTGATAAAAAGGACCGGCAAAATTGAAATTTATGCTAATGAATAGTCTATTAAAATGGCAAAAAAGTGTTCTTCTTTCAATGTAATTATTTGTTAGTAAAGTGTCTTCTAGATTATTTTACAGATATTTATCTGGCAGGCGTTAAAATTTAACAAAGTTATCAACTTGTGATAGGTTGCAAATCTAATTCTATTTTTCTATCTTATTTTTCATATCATTGTGATATTTCACACATGTTACATATATGAAGTATCACAGAAAACATTATAAAGGGCGAACCTTTATCTTTATAATCTTCTCAACACTCAAAACAATCGATCTGTTCCTAACCCAAAACTTTTTTAATATTACGTTCTTACAACAATCAAAACCCATATTTTTGCCAATATATAGATAGTTACTTAACAATAAATAGAATATAACGATGCTAAACTCTTTGAATTTTAATTTAATTTAATCAGATTCCCGATGTTTCAATTCACAGGTACTAGGCAATCATGAGTTCGATCATGGTGTTGAAGGTGTCGTCCCGTATCTGAAACTTCTACAACATGAAGTGGTAGCCGCTAATATTATAGACGACGAGGAACCGACCATCCAAGGTTTATACAAACCTAGTATTGTTGTTACAAAAAATGGAAGAAAGATTGGTATTATTGGAGTTATTATAGCTACTACTAATGTAAGTTCCACTTATAATAATAAAAAAGTATATTATGAAATAAGTCTAAAGCTATATTAATTATTTTTTTAAAACTCTATACGTACCTATATTAAATATCATGATATTCAAATAAATGAAGGCAAACGAAATGAAAATATCAATTATTACTGGATCGTTCCATTTTATTTGAAGAAAATAAATTTCTACAAAATTGAAACGCCTAGTAAATGATTATAACTAGAAGGCATGCTTCAAAAATACTAAATAGGAAAGGAATAATAAAACTCAACGATATTACAAGTAAAAATATTAATTATTTGGACTATTAAATACATTTTACTTCAGTTGTCCCTTTTTCACAAATTCGAATCATACCTTCTTCTATCTTATTAGACGTCTTATCGTGTGTGCGAGTCTGCCATTTTTGAAGACTGTTGAAGATCGAATGTTGTGCTGGTAAACTAGATAGGGTATTTCAAGGTAGAGATATACCTTGAAATTTTTTTTAATATAAAATAATCGACCACGAGGCGAGTTTCGAACCCGCGTCTTTCGCCTTGCCTGGGCGATGTTTAGCCTCTCGGCAATCCATGATTCCTGTCTACACTTTGTTACTTATAAGAGATAGAAAAATCTCGTATTTACAAAAATTCGTGAACTAAAATCTTCTCATATCTAAAAATGCATTTTAGGAACTAGCTACAACTGGCAAATTGAAGTTTACCGATGAAATTGAAGCTGTGAAGACTGAAGCTGAGAAGTTGAATCAACAGGGCGTTGATATTATTGTAGTTCTCTCTCATTGTGGTCTAGATATTGAACGGTGAGTTGCGATTTCCTTTTTTAGTTAAATATATAATGATTATTAAAAATTTATTTATGCACGTTTTTTTGAAAATTCGATTCCACTCGCAAATTTAAGCAATGGAGTATATTATTTATGTTAAACTAGCTTTCCACCCGCGGCATCGCCCGCGCAGTCAAAGAAAAACCCGCATAGTTCCCGTTCCCGTTGGATTTCCGGGATAAAACCTATCCTATGTCCTTTCTCGGGTATCAAAATATCTCTATACCAAATTTCATGCAAATTGGTTCAGTAGTTAAGGCGTTATTGAGTAACAGACAGACAGACAGAGTTACTTTCGCATTTATCACTACATAGTATAAAACAAAGTCGCTTTCTCTGTCCCTATGTCC
>CAJQZM010038571.1:8532-28710 GCA_907164665.1 Colias nastes
GCGGTGAGTTGAGTGGGAGTGAGTTGGGAGGTGTAAGAGTGAGTTGGGAGGAGTAAGGAGGAGTAAGAGTGATTTGGGAGGAGTTAGGAATGATTTAGGGGAAAGTTATAGTGAGTTTGGAGAAGTTAGGAGTGATTTAGGGGTAGGAGTAAAAGTTGGAGTGAGTTAGTAGGAGTTAGGGGGCTTAGAGTGTGTTAGGATAAGTAACAGTGAGTACCCCCCCATCAGTTCCAAGCCTTGTCGTGGCCGGGGGGGCTCAGTAGCTCGGAGTGCACTGTGTACTCTGGGTGAAGCTAATTGGACGCGGAGGGGCTGAACGGCCGGTCTGTCGTCTGACGACTCGATTGGTTCGACGGCCAGGGATCCATATAGCTGGCTGGCTGGCTTGAAGGCCGGCTGGCCGAGCTGGCTGGAACCGGCTGGTCACACCGGCTGCCTCGCTGGCTGGCTAGGGGGCCGGCTGGCAGGCTGGCTGAAACCGGCTGCTCCACCGGTTGGCTGACCGGCTGCCTTGGGCGGCGGCTGGCTGGCTTGCTGTCACCGGCTGGTTGTCCGGCTGGCTGGCTGGCTGGCTGGATGGCCGGCTAGCTAGCTAGGGTCCTCCGGGGGGCCAGGATTGGCTCAGGTGCCGTTGCGGTACGGCGATGGATGGCGGCCAGCGGTCGCAGCCTGGCGATTAGGCTGGGAAAAAATGAGGTTGGAAGGTCGATCGGGGCTCGTTTGGGCCTCGTTCCGACTGACTGGCAGGGGGCCGCGCTTTTGCGGCGGCGGATGGCGGCCAGAGGCCGCGCGTGTTGTGTTTGTTGGTAGTCTGACTACCAACAAAACAGGGAGCGGGATCCCGACACGTCACTTTGGTGACGTGCGGTGACTCCTGTAGGTGGGTGTAGGGCGGCGGCTGTCCTGCGACAGCCGTCTGCCAACTCGTAATCCGGTCCGTGGGGCCGGACCGAGGGCCGCCACCTCTGGTGTGAGGTGGGGGCTGAGAGGGAAACCTCTATAAAAATGCGCCGGAGGGTTCTTCGACGCGTGGAACACGTTTCGGAGGGCCTTTCGGCGCGCGCCCTTCGGCCGGTCGGTGCTGGGGTCGAGGGTTTGGGGAACGCCGATGATGAAACGGGGAACAATCCATCGTTGGCGAGTGGGTGGCGTGAGCTCGTGTGCCAGCTTGCGCCGCCTCGTGGTGGGTAATTTGGTGGAGGGCCTGGAAACAGGCAATTCGCGAAGGGCCTGGAAACGGGCAATTGCTGGGCGGGACATGCGGAAGATTGCGATAGTGTCCCCGCATCCCGTCTAAAGCAGCGCGTTGGTACACAGTGGGGTTTTAGTCGGTAGGAATCCGACATAACCCACGGCTCCTTCCCCGGGAACCGTGGGTATCTTAGGTAAGATTTCCCCACTTAAAAAAAAAAAAAAAAAAAAGTAACAGTGAGTAGAGTGTGAGTTAGAATGAGTAGATAGTCAGTAAACAGCAGTTAGAGCGTCTACGGCCCTCAGATATTAGTCGTAGTGAATTTGGGTGACATCGAGCAGGTGCAAGAGTCCTGTGTCAAGATATACGATGTTGGCAGGAAGAGGGATCACGATGATGACGCGGTGAGTTGAGTGTGAGTGAGTTGGGGGGAGTTAATTTGAGTTGAGAGGAGTTAAGAATTATTTATAGTGAGTTATGAGGCGTTATAGTCAGTTCAGAGGAGGGAGAGTGAGTTTGGAGCAGTGAAAGTGATGTAAGAGGAGTTAGTGAGTCGAGAGAGTGTGAGTTGGGGGTAGTGATATGACTAGAAGTACCAACTAAATTAAAAAACTTAGTTAGTAAAATATTTCTTTAAGAACTTCATGAATGGCTTCAACAGAAATGTTTTTATAGTGTTAAAGAATACCTAAACTCAAAATAATATTGTTTACTTGCAAATAAACGATTTATTTATTTTATTTATTTAGAAACCAAATTCTTGTTGTGTTAAATTTGAATTAAAAATAAATAGATTAAATTAAAATCATGAATAATATTACAGGAGGAAGACGACGAGGAGGAGCTAGCCGGAGGATCGGAGAACGACGACGGATCGGACTCCGGATCCGACAATGATGACGATTGTGAGTACATTTATATTGATAAATGTTTTACTTTATTTATTTGAAACAAACTATATTATGTAGAAAAAAACTTGCTTTCCGCCCGCGGCTACGCTCGCGTTTTCAAAGAAACTCAAACTCAAACATTTATTTATTCAATTAGACTTCTTCTATAAGCACTTTTGAAACGTCATTACATAATATTTTAACATTTACCACCGATTCGGAAAGCAGTATCTACGGAGAAGAACCGGCAAGCAACTCCATAGTTGCTCTTTTAAATCATGTCTGAAACCGAAATGCGAAAAACCCGCATAGTTCCCGTTCCTGTGGGTTTCCGGGATAAAACCATTGTATGTGTTAATCCATGTTACCCTCTATATGTGTGCCAAATTTCATTGTAATCGGTTCAGTAGTATTTGCGTGAGTAAGAGTAACAAACATACTTACGTACCCATAAACTTTCGCTTTTATAATAATACTTTCCGCCCGCGGCTTCGCCCGCTTTATCTAAAACCCAATTAATTATATACTAAAATCTTCCTCTTGAATCACTCTATCTTTTAACAAAAACCGCATCAAAATCCGTTGCGTAGTTTAAAAAATTTAAGCATGTCACTCCAAAAGTTAAAAATATACGAAAAGGTTGTATCCTGGCTGAGCAGTTACTAAGTTTCCAATAAAAAGTCATTTACAAGCCACAAATCCCCCAGTAGCGTCAAGCCTTTTGCGCAATGCAGTGCTGAAAATGTTTTAGCGGTATTTTCTAGTGTTTGATTTTACGCGAGTATTACACATATAGAAATTAAAGATTTTTTAACGGATTTTAAACGCGATTTATTCATTATATTATGAATGACCGTCAAGACGTATAACATCTCAGTCGCCCTGTGACCACGCTCGCTGTAAAGTGTTCGAAATGTCGCTAAAATAATAAATAAATCGTGTTTAAAATCCGTTAAAAAATCTTTAATTACTAAATGTTTTGGCGGTTTTTACTTTATTTTTGGATTGGATTTGTCTTTAAAAAAGTAATTTACAAGCCCCCAATCTCCCAGTAGCGTCAAGCCTGTTGCGCAATGCGGTGATGGGGCTCGCGGGTGGGGACAGCTCCGGGGACAGCTCGCGGGACGAGCCGCACAGACCGGGCAGGCGACGGCGACGTAGGGTGAGTTGAAAAAACAAAAAAAAAATAAAAATCACACACAAATAAATAAAAAAAAAACACGCATACAGCATACAGACATCACATACTCGAACACGCACACACAAATAAATAAAAAACACGCACACAGCACATACGCACATATGCACACACAAATAAATAAAAAGAACACGCACACACAGCATACAGACAAACACACACAGAAACACTCATAATATTTCTTTATTTATTTCAAGAACATAATGGCTTACAGTCATGCCAAAGCGCCATTATGCTGTACAAAATCATAATTTTACACAATTCAAGTCAAAATACATAAGTGAAAACGGAAAAACTCACATAACACACAAATAAATAAAAAAAACACGCACACACATACATACACACAGTGATTACACGGGCTTCGCCTGCGTAGTCAAAGAAAAACCTGCATAGTTCCCGTTCCCGTGGAATTTCCGGGATAAAACCTATCCTATGTCCTTCTTCAGGTCTCAAACTATCTCTGTACCAAATTTGATGTAAATACATGCAGTACTTTTTGAGTTTAGCCCAGACATACATACAGACAAAAATTCTAAAAATTATATTTTGGCTTCTATTTCGATTTTAAATCACACCCCAAGTTTATTTTTAATATTCAATGTAGTGATTTGACTTTCCTTTCGTATGTATAGATTTAAAACGAATTCATTAATAAAGCATTTGAATGAAAACTAAATATTAATATCGTTTTTTTTTTTCAAATTTACAGCAAGCAGATAACCACAGCAGCGATAGTGACGGGGACATTGACCTCGGCGATATTATTGAGTTCGAACTGGACTAGACCAATAAATGTGTTTATAATAATTCGTCTTTTATTTTATTTATACCATGTAGTGGCAATAAAGTTTTATAATGTTTGGTGTGTTTTATTTTATGGAAAACCCCTTTTATATAGTGTATAGGGCGACACATTTCCCTCGCACATTATTGGTGGAAAAGCACGCTTAGTCTAGTAAAAGTGCTGTAATACTTATACAAGTTACTCTATCTAAATTAAAAATACAATCATAATGATTTGGTGGCTTTTGAGTGGAGAGTAATATTTAAGAAACCTCTGTTTCAACACATAAACTATTATAAATTAGATACTATTACAGTAACCTCAGATCTTCACCTATATGCAGTAAAATTTCTAGATTCGTTATTGATCTGTGCTAAAATCGTGAAAAAATGCGATATTACGTAGTACTTAATAATATAATCGTTTGAGTTATTTCAGCCTGATACTTGGTTAATGTATATAACAACTACACTAATCACTTAATATTTACAATATTAATAGCAACTACCTTCTTATAATACGATGAATGCGAACACGTGTACACACTCAATTCACTTCCTTTCTTTTTAAGGTTGATGTTCCGACCGTCCCTCCATACATTTTTGATTACCTCTAAACACTTAACACAGACACTATTTCTTTAAAACTAATCATTTTATCACTTCTCTATAATGAAATGTGTGCGCGTTCGACCTTTTTAATCAATAATTTACAATATTTACTTAGAAAAACAACAGTAAAATACCGGAAAAATTTGACACTTCTACAGTAGTGTGCGTGACTTTTGCCAAGCGAAACACGACATAAAGCACGACATCTAGCGCATAGACTATATACTTATTACAGATCTAGCGCGTCAATATCTAAACGAAAGGCGATGTTTAGACATTGACGCTAGATGTCGTGCATTCGCGTTCGTTATCTTATACATAATGAGCATAATTCTAATAAATCAAAGTTCTGTGTAAAAATTGAGTAATTTCATTTCCAATCGTTCAAAGAAAATAACAATAAAATAAAACTAATGACCTTAGAAACTATGTTTTTTTTTGTAAACAATTTATTACTCATTATTGTTCGTCCGTCGTAGGTCTGTAAACTGTATTGTACACTGAAGGTAAATGGTACTGTAGGTACTTTAGTTCGGCGTCGTCCGCGTCGTCCGCGTCGGCTTGATATAAAATTACATTCTTGATTTCATTGACACGCGCTATGATTTGCGCGCGGAATTTCTTGTGTTGTGAATTTATTTTTGTATGCTATGCATTTTAATTGATTCAAATTGCAATGTTTCTCTAGTATACATTTGAGACTATATTGTAAATTGTAATAATTGATCGTGGGTATAGTAATTAATTATTCTAATAACGCAATTAGTAATATATGTATTTTCGGTGGGATTCAAAACAAAAAATTGGCCCGTGATTTTTATGAAATTTCACCACATTGCAAATCACATCAATCATAGTTCATACACATGTATGACGAAAGTGATTAGTATTGTGGCTAACATTGACTCATCAGTTCATCACTGAAACCAGTGATAAATCAGTACCTATATCATATTGTGTTTGAATATTTTTAAACAATGATATAAGTATACAATTATTATAAATCGGTAAACTATCAAAGTAATCACAAACTTGCAAACATTGGTAAAATGTCCAGTAGTTTATGAGCCTATTCATTACAATCAAACAAACAAACAAAGTTTTCCTCTTTATAATATTAGTGTAGACAAACACTATGAATACGATCACGAATGCAAATTCGGGGATTTTCTAATTATTGCTAAATAATAATTGAATTCGTTTTGAAATACTCTATAATTTTTAGTGTATAAATAGACATTTATAATGTGGTGCTCATTTTTTTTGTACTGCTAACGCTATTGTAGGTACCTATTTTCGTTGTTTTATTTCAAGTGAACACGGCCATACAATTTTGTCACGAGCCGCCTATGATTGTAGGTACTTTTGTTAGGCTCCTTCGTCGTCCGCGTCGCGTCGGCTCGAAAGTTCTTGATTTCATTGTCACGCGCTATGATTTGCGCGCGGATTTTCTTGTGTTGTGAATTTATTTTTGTATTATTATTATTTTTTATTTTTTTTTTATTTTATTGATTCAAATAAAATATTTCACTAGTATGCATTTGAGACTATATTGTATTATGTATAATTTATCGTAGGTATAGTTATTCTTATAACGCAGTTATATTTTCGGTGGGACAATTTGACCCGTGATTTTTCTGAAATATCACCACGTTGCAAATCACATCAATCATACACACGTATGACGAAAGTATAGTGGCTAACATTGACTCATCAGTTCATCACTGAAACCAGTGATAAATCAGTATATCATATTTTATTGTGTTTGAATATTTTTTAAACAACGATATATACAATATTATTATAAATCGGTAAACTACCAAAGTACTTCCGAATTTTCAGACAGACAAACAAGTAGTTTGAACACGCAGTTTTCTTATACTAGTAGCAAAAATCAAAACCATAATATTATGTTTACCTACTATATTTTACTAAAAGTCGAGTGCGTCGAAATCGTAAATAATAGGTAATATAATGTTTTTCACCTTCCTGGTTATTTTCCCATAGTAATTAGTGTTTTAGGTTTGTTGTTGTAGGTAGGAATAATAATTAATTATTCTTACTTGTTGGTTATGAAATGTATATTGAAATAATTTACTTTTACAAATCATTAGTGATATTAGTTTTGAGTGAAAATGCTTGGATCAGCATAATATTATATGGTACTTCAAATACATGTTTTGATAAAAAAACAATAGTGTAATAAAATAAAACTGCGTTTTATTGTAATCAATGTTGACAGTTTTAAATTCCAAAATTATTGATCAATAAAATAGTTTACACCAACAAATATAACTTTTATTTTTATAACCATCGTTCATAATATAAACCGTAGCAGGTGGCGTTTTGAAGTTCTGTCTACTCATACAGAAAAATGGAAAACTTGTTTTTTTTGTAAACAATTTATTACTCATTATTGTTGTTTGGCTGTGTGTTTGGCAACTCGAAGCGTGGTCGTCCGTCGTAGGTACTTTTGTTTTGTTACTCAGGTGGATAACCTCAGACTGTAGACACTGTAGTGATGTCAAGACAAATGTGCGAAAGACTGTAAAGTCAGACGCTAATTTAGAAGACGGGCTACCCATTGGGGCTGTTGAAATTGTCTGGAGATCCTTTTGGAACTCATCCATTCTGTGGTTAAACACTTCAAACATCTGATCAATAGACTGTGTGATGGATTCCATATTAGTTTTAGTGCAGTGGCAGTGTAAATGTTGTTGTTGAGGTTATGTAAATTTAACACTTTAGTTAACTACCAAGATATAAAGAAATGAGGATAGGACACAATAACTATTGGTTGAGGTATTTATAAACTCATAATATACTTTTAAAAAAATCACGTTTTAATAAATTTCTAGAATTAAATTAGAACAGCTGATTCAAAATAGCCTAAAAAATCTTAATAATAATAATTACGCTTCACAGCAAGAAGAAATGTACCATATGTACCCGCACAAAGTCGATATTGTGTTGCCTACCGTTCGACTCAATGGCTAGGGTTGTACCTTTAATAATTATTACCAAACTAATAAACCGAGTGATGCGAAATAACCATAATTCTTTTAGAGTTTGATAAAATGATCAGGCAGGTATTTTCTTTAATCCTCTGAATTCTCGGTTACTAAATTGTATCGTTGAAATTATTCTTAATCGCGTAAATTTAATAAATAATCATATGGAAAACACTTTTCATTTGTTTTTTTACTTTCACGCCCAACTACTATACAATAATTACGTTGTTTCGGTATTTTGACGAGAAAACGCAGGAAACATCCGTTGTATCATTTTAGATAGATTGTATATTTTGTATCTGTAGAATTGAAATCAAAGCTATGTATATGTTGTCTCCATTCTTTTCTTATCGGATTGTTGATCCCAATGCGAATGCGTCACTTAAATTTTATAAAAGACAATTAAGAACATCAAAAATAAAGTGATACGTAAATATTTCACAGTGCAATATATTAAGGTAACGGCACCAGTCGTGGACAAGCATCCAGTAATGGACAAAATAAATATTAAATTTAAATAATAAGACCAAAATAAACGTTATATAATTTGGCAATACTTAAAATAAAAGTTTGGTTCATAAGCTATCAAAATACGACACTTCATCTTATTCGGCCAAAATGTTTGAAGATGGCATAACGTTATGTTTAGTTGCTGCGACTCGTTTCTAAGAAATCCGTTTTTACTAAGGAAATCCATAAGGAAGTGAGGACACAATTTTATTTATAAGAATTTTTGTATAAATCTCAGGAAAATTTGATATTACTTTTATTTATAGTAGTTAAGTGTACGAAATATTACACGATTTAGTATCTTGATAGGTTATGTTGTTTAAATAAAATTCTTCAGTGTCCATAACTGGATTTAATTCTATGGATATATCCATTTATGGACAAATGTCGAAAATAAACTTTTTTTAAAGATATTAATTACATGCGCTTTTCTGTATTGTCTTTTCTTTCTGATTAATAATATACCTATCACGACCATTTCGAACATAGGGTTCCAATATTGTACAACAATTGTCCATGACTGGATTTGCTTTGGTTCCTATAATGGACATTGATATTTTTTGTTAAAATTACACTCCCCGACAAATTGGTAATGCAATCAATGCCCTTAATAATGGGGATAAAGAAACAAAAGCTGCTGAAGGATTTGAAGTGCCAAGAATAATTTTGCACAATAAACTATCAGTTAAAAGTCCTAAGGTCTGCTCAATGGGTCCAACAACATAATATCTATCTGAACATGAAGAATATATTTTAGAACAATGGGTCATTATGTGCTGTGCGACTCGTTCTCGGCTTCATTCTCTATCACTGCGTAGATAAATCGCATCCTTATGCGTATTGTAATGCATCTATCATCTCTGATGAACTGTTTGGATCGCTGTCTGCTGCTAAATTCCACCACCATACAGCACACACGCTTAAATTTAATCCACACCATCTTGACAACAGTTTAAAAGAAGCTTTTTGCCTCGTGCTACAATTATTTGGAATCCATATCGATGGATCGATCAGATTAAGGCTGCTATTGGCGGTTCACATCACGTGTGTAGCGGAATGCCAGGAAACAGAGAGATATGGCGGAACATCGTGAAGCGGGTATCATCTACCCTTCAAACCTCATGTTGACCACGTTCGCTCTGACTAGAGTGATACGACGAAGAAGAAGAGTTTCCAAAATGGATGGATGTGTGGCAGTACTTTTTTTAGTTATATTTTTCATCCCTGACTTATTGAGTAATAATAGAAAACCCATATTGTTTTTTCTTAACGGTCACAAGTCGTATTTAACGATGCATTTGTCCAATTTTTGCCTAGAAAATGGAAATTAAGACTGTTTAAAATATTATAAGTATGCAAAATAATTAATAAATACTATTTTTTATAAATACATCCCAGATTTATTGTATTCCAATCATCATTTTCAAGATTTTATTGATAACTATAAGTCTTCTCCAAGTGTAAATAACTGGAGAAACAACTTTAGGTACAGTCCATAAATGGGTGTTCATAACTGGATGTTGTCCAAAACTGGGTGTCCATCATTAGATTTTAACTGTCCAACACTGGTGCAAAAAAGTGGTTTTTTAATTTATAAATAACTTCATTATTTATGCATTGTAATCTTTTTTCTAACAATGGTTATGTTAAACTAACATTGAACTAAAGGTATACAAAAACAATATCCAATAAAGTTAAAAAAACCTATGAGAAATTTGCAAAAAACTTCAATTTTTTCCTTAATCTGTACAAGACTGGTGCCGTTACGTTATGTAATTAATAATAATTATATATTTATGAAAAAATAATTACATCAGATTTAATAATCGCAATTGTTTTGAATGTACATATGAATAAATGATTACATCATAATAGTAATAATCACAATTGTTTTATTTCCCATTTGTTGCAACCCTAGCATATTTTCATGTAGCAGCAGAAGTACCTACACTGGCGGCGCGGCGGCATCGTGCGACATCAAAGGCATTGCCTTACTAGGTAAGTTTATAATGATTAACTCTTAATTATTTTTGACTTTACTCATTTCTTTTATTATATAATTTACGTTTTACTTTTACAGAATCCGATTCAATGGATTATGAAGACGAGTCACACAACGCCATACGATAGTGATGATGAATGAACATTTCAATAAATGCATGCGTGTTTTTTTATGTTGTTTTGTAATTGTTAATTGTTTCTTAAATAAAGAAATAAACTAAATATTTAAATGATGATTTGTTATTTGCAACACAACTTTATATTTGAGATTCTTTACAAATGTATATTTAGTTTTGTATCATCAAATTTATAAATTTTATTCCATAGTTTTCAAAATTAAATGTAAATGACCATAAAAACATTAATAAAGTAAATCATTGATGTAAGGTCAGGGAACGTAATACATATATACATCTGACCATGTAGAAGCTAAGTCTTGTTGACTGCTGAAGTCTGTAAAGTTTTGTTGTCTGCTGAAGTCTGTACGCAATGAAAATGTCTGCCGTTTCGAAAATAAGTTTTTAAGACCCTAATAAATAAAATATATGAATGGCAGATCTGGTCAAATACTTTCAAAATTGTATTTTTTTCAGCACTTTCATAAGTGTCTGCCAGAATGTTATCCGCGTGATAATGGTCTGCCATTGTTATTTTCCGATAGTAATAATAATCTATTTTCAAATATCAAAATGGCAGACGTGGTCAAATGGTTTCAAAGTTCGCCAAAAATTTCCACCTGTCTTACCTAAGCGCGCGCCCCGTCCACCACTCTGGGCTTAGTGACTCCTCATCTCATGTATAGTAGGTATAGGGGAATCAACACACAAAAATCCAGGTCTGGTCAAATACATACAGGTAGCTTTGCGCTAGCTCTCTAGCTATTACTTCTTATGGAGAGAAAACGTAAACATGTACCACGGGCGAAGCCGGGGCGGACCGCTAGTAAATAATAAAATAATAAATAGTGTATTAGATTTGTTATTGTATCTTGTATACCTACGAATAATTATTCTTACGTCTTGTTGGGAAATGTTCAAATACCTACCTATTGAAATAATTTACTGTTACAAATCATTAGTGTTATTAGTTTTGAGTGAATAGGCATGGATCAGAAATTCAGAATATAATATGCTACTAACTACTCAAATACATACATGTTTACACAACAAACACCACTGACCTCTATAACTATAAGTTATAGAGGTCAGTGACCGTCAGTGACAAACACTATGGATACCTACGCTCGCGAATGCAAATTCGGTGATTTACTAATTATTGATACCTAGTCATTGAATTCGTTTTGAAATAGCCTGTACTTTGTAATTTTTAGTGTTATAGACATTTATAAAATGTGGTGCTCATTTTTTTGTAATAAATCATCCCGAACGCTATTGTATTTTCGTTGTTTTATTTCAAGTGAACACCTATACAATTTTGTCACGAGCCGCCTCTGGCCCCTGGGTGAAATAAACAAGTCAAATGATTTTTGTTCTAATTGTATTTTGGTAGTAGTTTGTTTAGAATTTACATTACCATTGTTTAATTTTTACCTACTATATTTTACTAAAAGTCGAGTGCGTCGAAATCGTAAATATCTTTTTCACCTTCCTGGTTTTTTTCCATAGTAAATAGTGTTTTAGATTTGTTGTTGTATGAATAATTATTCTTAGCATAATATTATATCATAGGTATATGCTACTTCAAATACATGTTTTGATAAAAAAAACAATAGTGTAATGTAATAAAATAAAACTGCGTTTTATTGTAATCAATTTTGACATTATTTATTTCCCAAAATTACAACAAAATAGTTTACGCCAACAAAATATAACTTTTATTTTTATAACAATCCTACTTGTTTTACATTCACGCCATCTAGACTTAAATCTTTATCATTTTTGTATACGTCTGTGTGTGTAAACGACCCTGTATGCAATGACAGATGTTATAATGCATTTTTTTACCGAATTGGGTGGATTTTAAGGCAATGATATGACATATTTCAATAAAATATAATATTCAGTAACCGCCATGACTATTCCTACGACCTTAATCTTTTCCAATTACGCAAAAACTCAAATAAACTAGAAATGTAGAATTCAGCGCCATCTAGCGGGACATTGGCTGGGAACAGATCGTAGCAATCACCTTAATATTGACATCTCTATCCCTCTTCTATCAACGGTATTTACAATGTTTCCTTGTTCTGGGTATTGTTAGGAATCTAGAAAGTGATATAGGCTACTTTTTATCGTAGTGGAAGAACTCATTTCTATCAATATCCTACAAGGATTTAATATGGTGCGCATTTGAATCACTCTGAAATTTATAAATCCGATAGATGGCGCTATATTAAAAATGTGACATTTATCACAATTACTGTTATTTTCGTTGACCAGGGCAGTGAATTCGTGGACGGAAGCTAGTGTTAAGTGTATGTAGCAGGCAAATCACTTAAAAGAAGCGTCAGTTTCCTAAACGAACAACAGAAAGGGCGAATTCGCCGCGAAATCATTCGCTCGTTAGCACAGTATAATAACTAAGCGTTAGTGAGATACTAGACATCAATACATTGCGTCCACAAGCCACTACGCCAGACCCGACTCGCGCTTGATTCGCGCGTATTGCGCGCGAGTCGAGATACTTATACCACAGACTAATAATAATATACTACGTATACAACTTATACGTATAGCTTCGATCAACTCCATGTTTCGTACTGAAATCCTCCCCAAAGACCCCAAATGCTCGCGCGTTAGTACGCACCTTGTGGACGCAACGATCGCGCGTGATTCGGCGAATTTGTCCTTTCTGGAAAGCTCTCAGCGAATCGACAGATACTAAAACACATACTAACCTAACCCACCTAAACCAAAGATTACATTCTGTATGCCATAATGTTGATTAAATAACTGCTGTCTGCAACATATTTTATACTAATCGAGACGATTAATTTCTTTCAAATTCGAGAAGAAAAACCACAGTTTCGGCAGTGAGCTGTTTATGTGTAAAAGATAGATAAGAGAGAATATACATCTATAAATAATAGCGTAGTTTGGATTTTACGGCATGCAGAATATTATAATAAATTTTTATATATTACGTGTTACTTTAACATGGTGATACCAAAGAAAGGGCTAAATCTATTATTTTATATACTACTAATATTATAAAGCTGAAGAGTTTGTTTGAACGCGCTTATCTCAGCAACTACTGATCCGATTTGAAAAATTCTTTCCGTGTTAGATACCCCATTTATCGAGGAAGGCTATAGGCTATATATTATCACGCTAAAACCAACAGCTAGTAAGAAATAAAACACAGAAAATGCTGAAAATATATTTAATTTTCGATTATCATGTACACAACACCATAACATAGAATTATTACCATCCAACATTTTGATATACACTCTAAATTAATATTTGTTTAAACAATTTTTACATAATGGAGAACGCACACAGACACAGGAATAAATACTTATAATATATAGTTGTTACATGAATAAGTTGAATACTTAGTTATTGTACATATTTAATACGTAAACATTATTTTGCGATATTAATTTTTGACGTCCCATTCCTATAATTTAAAACAAAGTGTTTGTAAATATTAAGTAGGTGTAATTTATTAGAAGTAATGAAAATTCAAGTACATAATTATAATATACAGGGTGTCCCACTATCGGTATACTAAGCGCGAAGGGACTTGTAGTTTTGCATATGTTACCGGAAATGTATGTAATCCGTCATTGTATACAATTCCTAGGAAATGTATATAATTCCTAAAATCGCACGGAAATGTGTGAAATAAATTATTTTATACACATTTCCTAGGAAATCTATACATTTCCTAAATAGCTATCGGAAATGTAAAACATTTAAGATATTGATATGTCGTAGGCTAATTGTATATAATCTGGCCGTTTACAAACGGTCGGCATTTTGTAGTAACTATGCCGATAATTCGTAATCAGAATTTTTTGGTTTGGATAAGGGGGTGGGTTAGGTTAGGTTCGTGTTTTTTAAAACTACACAGAAATAGGAGCCCTACGAAGTGGGGCTCCGTCGGCTCGCGACCGTCTTTTTGTAGAATTTTGGAAAAAGACGAATTTTCGGCATATTAAAACAGCTAGCCGTAATCAATGACTCTATTATACTAGTAGACGCGGCATACGCCAACATCATTGCACTAAAAAACAGCGTAATTAATACATACCTACTTACTAACGCATTATCACCAATACAGTTGTTCTCTCTTTCACTCTCACGCACGAGACATAATACATGTCTCGCTCATGTACTTCGTAATAACAACTGCCGATTAAAATATAAAAAGAACGTCCAGCCACGACGCTGAATGGTGCGTGACTAAGTGAAACTCGGGCACTTAGCTGAGTTTTTTCTTGCCAAAATAGAGAACGGGTAACGTATCTAGCTTTTTTATATATCATAGGCCGTAATGTAATACGGCGGATTATACAATCCGACTGCGCCAAATATACGCGGGGACAGCGGGACGAGGGGACTGATTACTTGCCAAATGAAAATTTGATTTTATAAGAATAAATATAAGTTGATTTTGTGATATTTACGTTAAAAGTTAGATAGTTGATTTTTAAAATGTTAATTAGTAAGATAATAATATGAACATAATATTATTACAATTTTACGGTATGACTGTTACCCGATTGTATCAATAAGAGCTATAATAAAAAAAATAACAACGTGTTTTATTACAGAAAGCATTTACTTTACACATTTCCTAATACGATATTGGAATTGTATACAATTCCTAGGAAGATTATACATTTCCTAGGATATGCATGCATTAAATAGTTTTTTAAACAATATTTTATACATTTCCTAAATGGTATCGGAATTGTACACATTTCCTAGGAATTGTATACAATTCCTTGATTTCATACATTTCCGGTAACACATACACTGATCACGTAAAAAATACTTAAACAACAAAATTACGTCAAAATTTTTTTGCTAAATTTTTCCTGAAAATCCATGTTTTCTTCTCTAGCTTCGCTCAGCCGGCATATACCGCTTCTCTAATGTGAGCATTTTGTCTATGAAAACATAATCTTAAACGATAGCTCACGTGCTGGTGGCAAAGTTGGGCGGGTTGCTTGTTATGGGTGTACAGATAGAGTTTTAAGAATTCATCTATTTGAAAAAAAAAATGCGTCTGGAATTTTATAAGTATTTTTTACGTACTCAGCGTATGCAAAACTATAACCTCCTTTGAGCTTAGTATACCAACAGTGGGACACCCTGTATATCCAAAATCGGAAAACACTTTTAAAATATAGAAACAGGACTTACGTCTTTTTTTCATTTGAACTACATAAAACTGTGTTCATAAAAATCGTATTGCAGCCATTTTTTAAACTGTCAGTTTCAACTTCTGGATATGTTCCGAATAGCTTATCTGTCAGTTAAAATGACTGTATGAAAATTTAAGTTAAAAAGTTCTGAGTAAGCTATCACTGACTTTATCAGCAAGTTGTGAAACTGACTTTAATGTTATTTATGGAATATAGAATCATTTCTTCAAATATTTTATCATGGATTATCAATTAAAATAAAACATTAATTATTGTTTTATTAAAAAGAATATGGAAAGAGTAAGAGTATGGAAAAGATTAAATTTAAAAATTATTTACATAATATAGGAAAATAATAATTTTATGATACATTTTTTTACAAACAGCCTCCGAAAAATCAGTTCATCAATAAATGCTTTGACATATTTTGATAGCGATCAGAAATTGAACGAAATAAAAACGTTATTTGTCTATAATATAAAAAAAGAATCGCAAAATGTGTTAGTAAGCGCATAATTCGAGAACGGCTGAACTGATTTTGTTAATTCTTATTTTATAATATTCCTTGAAGTACGAGGATGGTTCTTACGAAGAGAAAACTTAAACATGTACCACGAGCGAAGCCGGGACGGACCGCTAGTTTTAACAGATTTTCATATTTACCATCAATTTAATATGGCACCTATCCTCATGAGTGCGATAGAGATAGTAGATAGACCAGTATCAATGTGTAAGCGAGACGACATGATAATGCCGCCATTTTGTATTTCGATTGACTTTAAATGTATGTAGCTTAGTGTGTAGGTAATTTTCAGAAATACCAATAAAATTAGAAAGAAAAATATATTTTAAGAAAACCTATTGTTGTAATTAAGTATAATATGTCTTATTTCTATTGCAAAATACGATATGTTCCATACTATAACTGTACTATTTATATATATTATTTCATTTATCTTTGGACGTTTTAGGTCTATGTTTTATAATAAATGGAGTTACAACATTGAGGTATTACTACTTCGTATAAAGAGGACACCACGAACAAAATCTGTGCGACAAGCGCAGCGGCGCGGGGCGGCTTCTTAGTCATAGATATAAGCGATGTTTGAGACGCTTGGCTCTAACTCTTGTTACAAATAGTGTAGTAGCGATGCCCTCTCTAGTACGTAGCACATAGTAACTCAATGAGTTACTATGAAGAAGTTTGTACTATAGTATTAAATAACTGCGAGTAGATAAAGGACAAAAAATGTTTAAAATGTACATCGCAAAATCTGAAATAATTGAAAAAAAATCTTATTTTAGTAACAAAAACTCAGAGTATTTAATAAAAATATTTCCGGAGCCGTATTATAAATATGATTTTTTCCAATAATTACAAAATTTATTACGTAATTTATAAGAGATCAAATAACAAGAAAATGAAATAATTAAATAAGACAAAGCTGGAATAAACAAAAAAAAAACGTATTTTACAAGAAGCATTGTTCAGGTACATTTAGGTTTTAAATTCAAAATGAACTTAGCATAAATTTTGTTCTTTTTTTATTTTAAAAGGGTCATTAAAATATTCTAAGTAATTTTTTTTTAAATAAATGAAAAAAATTTACGAAAACAAAAGAAAAATCTGTTGTATTATATTATACTTAAAATAAATCGTATTTTTTTATATTTTTTGGATATTATTAAAACTAACACAGATTATCAGACAACTAACACAGTTTAAAAATAAATGTCTAGAATTTTTAAATGTATAGGTTTTCGATATGAGCACTTGAAATAAAAAAATGGCATTTATAATAACTAAAATATAAAGATTAAAGGACTACTGACTTATCTAATATCCATTTTTTTGTTTGTATTTTATAAAATTTAATATCCGCTTCATCTCAAAAAGAAAAAAAAGGGCTTCCAATACTGTCAATTCATATTTTTCTTTTTTTAAACAAAATCTTTTCATTTAGGGCCGATTTTTCAATCCTTGGTTAAAACTTATTCATCGAATATCGTACTAAACGACCATTTCAAAAATGTGTTACAATTGCCCACTTTTTGACAGTTTTTAGGTGACATCTGTATATTATTGTGTAATACTTTATTGGACGGATAAGATTTAACCGAGGATTGAAAAATCAGCCCTTATAGTATAATTTTATGCCGTCTTGAGGCGGCCATTTTGAATTTAGTATGACGGTTATAGTCATACCATTTAAGCGATTTATGAAATAAATTCACATACAATATGCACGTTGAAATAATATTTTTTTTGTCTTTTCTGTAATTGATTTTAAAGAAAACTATAGTTATAATATGCCTGTCCTAGCTGTTTCGTTGAAATTTTTTGTAGTAAGTAGTATTTTATATAAGTATTTTTCTTTAAACTGGGATATTAATTCTCACCCTCAAAATTATAAAATTCCAACCTCTGAATACTATAAATTTTTGATAAATTTATTGACGACACAATAAATATAACAATTTTAAATTCACATAGCCTTTAACACTTGGAATGTAATAATTCATTTTGTTTCCGTATTTTTCTTGCCTTTTAACCTCGCTATTTCTTCTCCTAGCGTGTCGATGTTTTCCTGAAAATATAAAAAAAAAATTAGAATTGCTGTTTTCGGAAAGCCGACATTTTTCATTAATTTTTCGATGTTTTAAGTGAAACTTCTATAGGCGCGTTGAGACTAAAATTTCAAGATCGCGTCATGGCAATACCGTCACGTCAGACGATGGTGAACTCCGCGTATCGAGATGAAACAAACATATATGATTTTTTTTTTTTAAAAAAAGGGAGTATGACGACGATTTTGGTATCTTTGAATCTTGCCAAAGAAGTTTCACTTCTGATACGTGTGCTCGGCACAAACGCTCGTTTTTAAAAAGTGAAGAAATTCTAAAATTTATATTTAAATAAAAGATAGTCGTGATATTACTTACTAAACTAAAGAATGGCTGAACAGATTTTAATGATTTTTAGTATCTGGATAACAAAACTTCAAATGTTTGAAAAGTACTAGTTTACCACGAATATGGGGGATTTTTAATAGAAAACTAGCGGTCCGCCCCGGCTTCGCCCGTGGTACATATTTCGCAATAAAAGGTAGCCTGTGTTCTTTCTCAGGGTCTAAAGATTGTCTGTGCCAAATTTCATCAAAATCGGTTGAGAGGTTTAAGCGGGAAAGCGTTACAGACAGACAGACAGAGTTACTTTCGCATTTATAATATTAGTAGGGAAGTAGGGATGTACAATAATCTTACCTTAAGCGTAATATTCTTAAGCAGTGTGTCCTCCAAAACAGCTTGTAATTTCTTGTTAATCTCTAGTGACAGTTCTAGGGAAATGCCATTCGGATCTCCCCCCCATACCGCCGCCATTGCTCCACCGCCTAGACGCGCTATCTCTTTCTATAACCACCAAATTGTATAGGTTAGAGGGAGACAGCTATATACACATTGATGTACAATACCTAAACAACTAGAAAATTCTACTCAAAGAAAACATTCCATAATTTTTGAAAATAATGAAATCTGCATTCAAATATTTAAAAAAAAAATCTCACCGGGAATCGAACTAAGCAAAAATTAAAATCACATCTTTTATTGCATTAATCTTTAGAGTCGAATGATAAGGATAAAATCTCATTGAAAAACTTGATAAATAAAATGAAAAGAAAACCATGAAATGTGTACTTCAGACAGTAATAAATTATCACAACTTAAACTACATAAAACACCATAATATGACATAAACAAAACTAGATGGCGTTGTATAAAATGTTAAAAAATATACTAAATGAAATGAACCAATTGCAATGGTGAACTCCACGTATAGCGATGATACAAACATATATGATACAAATCTACTTATACATATAAATATACCTTTGATAGTTTCCTGATTAACTACAGTGAGCATGGAAAAAACAACCTTAGCTTTATACCTCTAGCATTACATTTAAGAAATTCTATCATAATAAATCTTATACACCACACAATTGTCATACATTGGTTATTATTTCAACAATACAAAATAATCGTTAGTGAAAGCTCAGAATAAGTCACCTGACCGGCCCATTTACCTACTCTCATATAAAAAAAGCAATTGAAAATAACTCCATATATACTTTTTTAGAATAGATTTCTAACCTAACTCGCTCGGACTTAAATGGGGGCGTTGGATTAAGGTTTCTAATCCCACCCCTACTTTATTTCACAAACCTAACCCTACCATATACTTCATTCCTTAGGGTGCTTTTCCACCAATAATGACCAAGGATGTGTAGCAAGGAATGTGTTTGTAAATTACCAACCATATCATTCATTAAGTTTGAAGTTTGAAGCGTGCAGCGTTTGAAGCGATACTATTGGTTATTTACAAATACATTCCTCGCTACACATCCTCGCACATTATTGGTGGAAAAGCACCCTAAATGGGTTCTTATAATATAGTTTCTAACCTACCCTATTCCACTAAAATATCCCTACCATATACTTTATTTCTAAGCGCTCCTATCTTTTCCATTACCTTACCATATCCTTCCTTCTTTTCCCCCCTTATCCACTTTCCAACCAACCTTTTCAGCTCATCTCGTGTGTGAGCTGCCGGGAGTGTTCCGTCTGTCTGTCTGTCTGTC
>CAJQZM010038571.1:38170-48454 GCA_907164665.1 Colias nastes
CCAAGTAACTAATATGATAAAAATTCGCTATCAATGAGTTTGATGTCGTCTTAGGGCCGATTTTTCAATCCTTGGTTAAAATTTATCCGTCCAATAAAGTATTACACGAACATGTTAAAATGTCACCTATAAACTGTCAAATACGGACTATTAGAATACATTTTTGAAATCGTAGTTTAATACGTTATTCGATGAACAAGTTTTAACCAAGGATTGAAAAATCAGCCCTTAATAAAATTATCTCAATTTAAATAGGAGTTACTCTGGAACATGAACAGTTCATGGGGCAGAAAATATAAAGAAGAATCTACACTTTATATTATACAGTAAAAGAGTTTTCTTTCGCGCTAGTCTTTGGAACTACTGGTCCGTGTTGATAAAATTTCTGTGATTGATAGGGCAAAAACGAAACCAGGATAGGAGATAATTTAGAACTTAACGATACTCACCAGTTCTCATAGACGTACTGTCACCATTTTGCGGCATCTTAGCTTCCAACTGTTCGACGCGTTTCAACGCTCTTTGCAGTTCTCGATTTAATTCCTACAGAAATACATACTATTATATACTCAAATAATTAAAAAACAGCGTGTGTGCCGAGCACACGTGTCAGAAGTAAAACTTCTTTGGCAAGATTCAAAGATACCAAAATCGTCGCCTCACTCCATGTCGTGACGGTATAGCCATGACGCGACCTTGAAATTTTACTCGCAACGCGCCTAAAGAAGTTTCACTTCAAAAGTTATTTTATCTGCTATTTGAAGCTTTTTCTTATAATCCTTCTAATATATGCAATACAATTTTACTGACCATCAAATTTTTGTTTGGAGTTTTTTTTTCATGATAGACTAATAACGCAATTTTAATATTATGACAGTTAACAATTTTTGCGAAAATGAAATATACAAAATTTAACAGTGTTTCCCTTTTTTTTACATATACAAGGAAAATTTCCACCAATCAAATTAATATTTATTACTATAAAGAAGTATAAAAACATAAAATCAGTACGCTTAGTGTGCGCTCACCTTTATGGCACTAGCGTGTTTCTTCTTAAGCACTCCCACTTCTCCCTTCTCCCACTCCCACTTCTTATTCGCTTCTGCCGCTTCTTCTGTTAATTCCGCTACCTGAAAATTTTGTTTGTTTGTCTCTCGATCAGTGAGGAACGGCTCGACACGTTTGGATGAAAATTTCAGATAGTTTTAGCCGTCAGCTTTGTTAGTATATAGTAAGTATAATACGGTATTGTTTCCTTTGGAAACGGAACCCTTAAATCATCTTATTACGAAATATTGTATACTAGCTTTCCGCCCGCGGCTTCGCCCGCTTTGTCTAAAACCTAATATATTATATACTTGAACCTTCCTCTTGAATCACTCTATCTATTAAAAAAAATCGCATCAAAATCCGTTGCGTAGTTTTAGGGATTTAAGCATACAAAGGGACATAGGGACAGAGAAAGCGACTTTGTTTTATACTAAGTAGTGATTCATATTGCCACAATTTTAAACCGCCATTTGTTTTATGTTATAACTAGCTGCGCCCCGCGGTTTCACCCGCACTGCTCCGTTCATGTTGGTCTTAGCGAGATGATATGTAGTCTATAGCCTACCGAAAGAATTTTTCAAATCGGACCAGTAGTTCCCGAGATTAGCGCGTTCAAACAAACAAACTCTTCAGCTTTATAATATTAGTATAGATTACCTTCCTAGCAAGCACTCTAGTCTCCTTGTTCCTCTTTTCACTCTCTTCACGTAAAGCCTCTTCCAATTTGGTCACTTCGAGAACCAAACCCGCTACCTTCTCTCTGAGGGACGCGTTGTCAGCGGCTAACGCTTGCGCCTGTAATGTTTAGACAATTTATGTATACTGTAATTTCTAAAACTAATATTAATTAAAGAAAATAAAAAAGCGTGTGTACGAAGCACACGTGTCAGAAGTGAAACTTCTTTGGAAGATTCAAATCGTCGCCTATACTCCATGACGTGACGGTATTGCCATGGTGCGACCTTGAAATTTTACTCTCTCGCGCCTAAAGAAGTTTCACTTGAAAAACAAGCTTTAAAGTTATGAAATTAAAAGTGGGTTAAAATCGAGTATAAATGAGTCGGTCACATACAGACGAAACTACTAAAAGTGTGTTAATAATAATAAAATTATGTGGAAGAGATGATAATTTTTTTTAAACTATTATGCATGATTCAAGCTACGTCGTGCCGAGGATGGGCCGTACATATCCATACATATTTCAACGCCGTACATCGTACGAACCACCGGCCACGGTCAAGTATGAATTACTCCATATAAAAAGTATACAGTAATGTTTGATCGAGCCCCGGACGGGGCACGGTCCGGTCGCGACACGGTGGAGCGTAAATAATTATTTATTTATATTAGTCGCTATTTAATCATTGAGATATACATGTGGAGACGACACCGCCTACATCACTTATGTTCCGCTCAACATACGCCATATTGCGTAACTGCACGCTCATTTTTTATTTGTTTTAAGAGGACCCATAGACCTACAATAATATTGCACAATGTTGATGATTGCACAATATGATTGATGAGCTCCGAAACCCACACGGTACAATTAAATTGAGACAATAAAATTGAACAAGCATTCTCGTCATAACTTTCTTCAGTGCACCATGTCTGATAAAGATTTGGCTGCAGCTATCGTGTGTTTATTTGTAGCGAAACGGCAAAAACGAAAACGCCGAATCTGGGCTGGTTGATGAAAAGGCCAATCTACAATAACGAACGCCTGTTAAAGGATTTAGAATTAACTGAATTGAAAGATTTCAAGAATTATATGAGAATGGATCCTATCAAATGCAAAAATACACGCGTGCGTGCGCGACCGCTCCGAACTGTAGACTAAAAAATATTGGGCAATATACCATACACAAGACACAATAAATAAATATTGTGCAATAAAATTTAAAAGTCCTCAATCTTTTGCTCAATCATTGCACAATCTTCAATACTACCCCTATATGTTCAATAATATTGTGCAATCATCAACATTGTGCAATATTATTGTAGGTCTATGGGTCCTCTAAAGTGAAACGCATCAAATATGCCTTCGTGTGTGTTACGATATTGCACAAATAATACAAATAATACGGAAAAGTGCAAAGGAATAACTTTCATCGGTAAGAACCTAACTAGATAATAATTTTTAAAACTTAGTTAGAGCAAAAAAATGGCGCACAGATTTTGTCCGTGGTGTCTCCTCCATACGTAGTAATATTATCTCAATGTATTTAATTATTTTTATAATTCCGTGGCCTCGCACTGCGCACGCGCCCGCTCGCGAATTTCCAAAGACTCTAGTACTCGACTACGTTCTGTTCGTATGTAATGTTTGAAAATATATTGACAAAAGCTCATCTATTAGAGTCCGACTCGTGACTCAAGTAGGAGTAGGCTTTGGAAATTCGCCGCTCCGCTACATGCGTGGCGGTGAGCTGTGCGGCTGTATAGTGCTGTGTAGTGTATAGTGTATAGTGTACTGTCTAGTATAGTGTAGTGTCTAGTTTAGTGTACTATTTACCTCTAGTGTAGTGTACTGTCTAGTGTAGTGTAGTATACTGTCTAGTGTAGTACACTATAGGTAAACCAGAATCTGATGGCAATTAGGGAAATCAAAATTTTGAGTGTGCAAACCTAGGGAAAATGGACTGAACGATCTTGATACTGCTTATTTTTTATTTTGTCCTCAATATCATTAGTCACATTACATAAGTGGACAATACTGTACTTAAAAATGAGATATCCACGTAATATTATGTAGACGTACTTATTACATGTATAATATACATATTACTTTTATATAGGTAATACATATTATGTATTTACACATACCTATATTTGTATATATCATTATGCCATGTGAAAATATGGATATAATGATAATGCAGATCAAAACTCGATTGTTTATAATTTTTTATAAAATAAAATAAAATCATGTTTATTTTCGTAAGTATTAACACATTATAAAATTGACTTGGACACCTTGGACATGACAAATAGCCGTATTGGAAACTCCTGTAATAAGTTTTCATAAAATTATATTTTAATCAACAAACAATATTATAGTTACCTATTTATAATATTTTTAATTTAAAGTATCAAAACGGGTAAGTCCAATTTAGCAATAAAATCTTCCACGCGCTTTTAAATTGAAAGTTGTGATGTGTTTGACCCTTCTTCATCGAATATTTTTCTATACACATTGTAAACAACACCTCTTGCTTGTGATCGCAGCGGTTTTGTCGACATTTCGAAGATTTTGAAGACAAAATCCTAAAAATTAATCATCAACTCAAATAATTTGACAGCCAATTTGATAGTTGTCAAATAAAGTTGCCACATGAAAATCTTTTATTTTTTAAATATAAATATGCCATCAGATTCTGGTAGACCTATACACTAGACAGTACACTACACTATTATATACTATACCGTATTCTCGCACTGTGCAGCCTGTGCTCTCTCCGCGACATGTGTTGCGGTGAGTCGTGCTGCGTGCTCTAAAGCAGCCGCTTCACGTTTAGCGCAAGTCTCGCCTCGAGCTCGTTCCGCGTTCAACGCGTCTTCCGCTTGCGAGCGGAGTTCTGTTTCCCTGGATATTTATATTTTTTTAATGTTTGATGAGGCTTTAACTTGAATTTTAAATATTCGATGATAAATGGGGTTAGACCGCGCGTGCGTGTATATCAACTTTTTACATAAAGTCGGGGGGCATTGTGTTCGTTGAAATCTCTACTTTCTGATGGTATAAAAAATATTATACATTAGCAAAAAGTTTTCAGAAAATGCATACTAAGGCCCGGCGTAGATATGGCGAAGCGCAGCGCATTTTTTAATTGTCAAACTATTTTCGACATTGTTTTCCTTAAAATAAAATTCAAAATCAAATAACAACAATTTATTTTGGGGAGCATCGAAACGTCACACGCGAAAGGAAGCGCGCTGCGCTTTTTTGAACGTTATTTTAATGAGGACAAGGTCGATAATAGTTTGACAATGAAAAGTGTGCTGCGCTGTGCTTGGTCATATCGGCGCCGGGCCTGACGGTGTGATAATGAGCTTTTACTAAATCAGGCACATTTCTCAAACAAGCTGAAATGTTTTATCAAAATCATTGCATGTTTTTGTTTTTTAATCTTATATATAAAAATGAATCGCAAAATGTGTTGGTAAGCGCATAACTCGAGAACGGCTGAACCGATTTCGATCGATTATTTTTTTATTATATTCCTTGAAGTACGAGGATGGTTCTTATGTAGAGAAAACGTAAACATGTACCACGGGCGAAGCCGGGGCGGACCGCTAGTATGCTATAAAATATTAGCTCTTATATCGATACTTTTAATAGATAATTTTTTTCTTTTGTAAAATATTACCGAAAAACAAGAATTTTCTTTCAGCAAAATTTGCTATCTTCAGTATTTCAAGTTTTTTCCCTCCAGGGCCAATCGAAAATTTCCACACTTTATAAAGGAAACTTTATATGGAAAATATCTCACCTCTGCAACTGTGAACTGAGTGTATCAGCCAAAGCAGCTTGAGCTCTTAAAGCGGCTAATTCAGCCGCTTCTTCTTCAAGACTGGACGCATGCTGTCTCACTCGCTCCAACTGAAAATGTATATGTCTGTCTCAGGTATGGGGACGTTTTTTAAATTACGTGCGATATTTTTTTAAGTATTGAAGGTAAGTTGTGAATTACGTGATTTTTTTATTGTATGTATGTAAAAAATGTATGATAAAAAAAAAAGAAAAATGTGTGGGAGTAAAAGACATAAATCGTCGCAAAATAACGTTATTTTGAGCCGTTACAGATTAAAAAATATATGCTTTAGAGAACCTATGTGTTATGTATAAATATTATATTGTCATCACGTCACCTTATAAAAAATCGTTTGCAGATAAAATATTTTGTACGACAAGCATCAAAAAGATTCACTATTATACAAGCTTTAGCGCGCGTTACGTCATGGAGTAAGGCGACGATTTGTCATTTTTGAATCTTGCCAAAGAAGTTTCACTTCTGACAGGTGTGCTCGGCACACACGCTCTTTTTCAAATTAAAAATTAATATGTAATTTTGTTTTTTTTTTTCACCTCAGCCTGTGTGTGAGCGAGAGCGCTGCTAGCTTCGTCTCTTTCCCTCTTACACGTTTCCAATTGCTGTAATGTTGAATTTAGTCTTCTTTCGAAGTCTTCTTTTTCATGTGTCCTTAAAATTAGGGCAGCTTGACTCTCTTTTAGTTCTGATTCTGAAATATTTGAATAAATAAGAAATATTTGAATAATATTTAAAACCATTTTAGGGCTATATAAATCGTATAAACATCTACAGACTGTCTTACCACATAAAAACTTTAGACAGGGTTTAACTTTAAGCGCGGGTTCTCTTTAATCTGGTTTTGTCGTATTTCACATAGACAACTATTAAAGTGACAGATCCCTGGTTTAAAGTTAGACTGTGTTTAAATTGTTTTGTGGTAAGACCACTAAAATCTATACGAAAAAATGCATTCATTATAATTGGATAAAAATAAGTAATAATATCTAACATAAGATGAAAAGTCACTTTAAATTCTTGAAATTTTTCATAAAAAACATTGACATTCGTCTTCCTTTTTAACATGATTATATTAGCTTCATCTGTATGTTTGTATGTAACCGACTCCTTTTCGATTTTGACACACTTTATATGGACAGATTTAATTCAAACTTTGTACACTTATCAATGATCGGTGACGACACAATAATTTCACAAGATTATCTGATAATGCTTGTTATTTTTTAACTATATTTATTAAAGTGAAACTTATTTAGGCGCGTTGAGAGTAAAATTTCAAGGTCGCGTTTGGCAATACCGTCACGTCATGGAGTAAGGCGACGATTTTGTTATCTTTGAATCTTGCCAGTGCTCGGCACACACGCTCTAATTTTATTTTAATGCGATTTATGACCATATAATTAAGTAAAATAACTTACCCAACTGTTTAGCCCTTGCAGAGTCAGATGCGTTGATACACGCAGTTTCTTTAGCGGCTTCTAATTCGGTAACTTGCTGCGATAGTTTCTCGGCTCGTTCGGCACTTTCCTAGTAAATGTATTGAACAACAACATGTATTTTACATAATAAACTAAAGAAAAAAAATCGCGTTATGGAGTAAGACGACCACTTTTCGTATCTTTGAATCTTGCCAAAGAAGTTTCACTTCTGACACGTATGCTCGGCACACATGCTATTTTTTTCAATTCTTTTTAATTTCCTTCAACTATGACGCGGAATGCTTTAATTATTTTTCTAGTCTCTTCTAATATATCTTACTAGCTTTCCACCGGCGGATTTGCTCGCGTAGTGAATGAAAAACCTGCAGTTCCCGTTTCCATTGAATTTCTGGGATAAAACCTATTCTTTGTCCTTCCGCAGGTCTCAAACTATCTCTGTACCATATTAGAAGTAAATCCATGCAGTACTTGTTGAGATTAGCCCGAACATACATACAGACAAACAGACGAAAATTCTAAAAACTATATATTTGACCTCGGTATTTATTGTAGATCACGTCCCAAGTATTATTAAAAAAAATATTCAATGTACAGTTTTGACTTTCCTATGATTTTATGATATGTATAGATAATATACCACCTCCTTGGTACAGTGGTTGACGCGTGAGCGTAGAACC
Source organism: Colias nastes (assembly GCA_907164665.1). Classification (NCBI taxonomy): domain Eukaryota; kingdom Metazoa; phylum Arthropoda; class Insecta; order Lepidoptera; family Pieridae; genus Colias; species Colias nastes. The sequence continues at coordinate 45,890 of CAJQZM010038571.1, forward strand.
GAGGGGTCCTGGGTTCGATTCCCGGTGGAGACGAAGAAAAAAAAAATGTCTCGGTCTGGTAGGACACAGAAGGCTGATCACCTACTTGTCCCTAAAGAAAATCGATCAGTGAAACAGATGTATGCATAATGCATCTGCCCCTTACCCCACTACGGGGACACGGGACTTCACTTTTTATAGATAATATACCTTATAAGCGTCCATTTCAGCTCGCAGTTTGCTCTGAGTCCACTTCAATCGTCCCTCTAATTCCTTGAGATCTTCCCGAACTTTCGACACTTCTTTCTCACTGTTCGCTAGATCGTGGCACTGGAAGGAATAAATAAATCTTATATATAAAAATGAATCGCAAAATGTGTTGGTAAGCGCATAACTCGAGAACGACTGAACCGATTTCGATAATTCTTTTTTTATTATATTCCTTGAAGTACGAGGATGGTTCTTATGTAGAGAAAACGTAAACATGTACCACGGGCGAAGCCGGGGCGGACCGCTAGTTATAAATAAATATATAATATATAAATTTTATACACTAGTGATTTCGACCATAACTATGTAATACTAGCTGTTGCCCGCGACTTCGTCCGCGATACCGTCGTTTTACGTCATTCGTCGTTTTTAAAAAAAAGTAGCCTACGTCCTTCCTCACGGTTCAGTGGTTTTGATGTAACAGACATAATATTAACTTTCATATTTTAATTGGGAAAAATATTATACCTTATATGTAATCTACAGTACTGTTGAAAAATATCACAATATGGAACATCTACATTCGTGGATGGAGCCTGGGCACAGTATTACAATATTTCCTGCAGTAGGGCAATGCCTTGAATGTCGCGCGATGCCGCCGCCAGTTTCGCTACCACATGCAAAGGTTGCTTAAAGTGGTAAGGAAAGGGGAAATAAAACAATTGTAACTATTTATTCATATTATTATGTACATTAGAAATAATTGTGATTAATAATCTGATGTAATTATTGAAGTGAAAGTTCTTTCGGCGCGTTGAAAGTAAACATCAAGGTCGCATCATGTCAATACCGTCACGTCATGGAGTAAGGCGACGATTTTGGAATCTTTGAAACTTGCCAAAGAAGTTTCACTGCTGACACGACGTGTGCTCGGTACACTCGCTCGTATGTATATTTACATGTCGGAGATATTACCCCCTGATATTACCGAACGCAAGCGCATGACTCACGAAGTGCACTTGGACATAGTCCTAAAATCCAGCCGCAGCCGACATACATAATATTATGTTGCACTGCTAAATATTATAGTACGAGATCCGGCTGCAGGATTAGTGCGTTCATCGGTTTTTTGCTGAAAACCGAATTTTTATGTATATTTATAATTAGGAGAATATATATCGACTAGGTTGCCAGTCAAAATTTGGCCGCAAGCATGTTTAATTAAAATTTTTCTAATCGATTTTTGGGAAAAAAATTCGTTCACTTTGGTACGGGAGCCAGGAACAGATTTTATGACCAACTTCCTCTCAAGCGGTAATTAGTAAAATGCATCAAAGTATAGTATTATGAAGCCTAGTGAACGTCAGCTGGAGCTCGGTTGGGGGGAAGAGCGGTTGTAGCCTCCCACGCACGTAGGAAAAAAAAATACATTCATTCATTTCCTCTCAGCTAAAAATTTGTCAAATTGTAGCTAACCCAATATCTCAACGAAAAAAAATAATCAGCTGGTTACAACATGGTGTATTATACGTCAGCTGGTGTCTCGAATAGAACGACACATTAACAAAATCATCGAGATACGTGGAATTCCATCAACATAAGTCCCCGTAAAAGATAAGTAATAACTTTATTAATTATATATTATACTATTATTTTTTAAATAATTATAGTTAACTAATGTTTTTAGTGGGTTATTTCATATTTGTTACACTTTTAGGTAGTTATGTGAATTTGATGATATGATAGTTATTTTTAAATGCAGTTTATAATATTTGTAAAAACATGTTTACCGATGTGGCTGAATGCAAGCCACGCCTTTGCCTATAAAATAGTAAAGTATCGACACGACCCATCATACGAGCAATCACTAAGACGAACTAATAATGCTTCTTCAATAATGCTTCTTGAATATTCTTTTCGAATGATTACGTATGCTCGTCTATACTAAACGCACGTTAGTCCCCTTCTTTCTTACTTCTCCCAAAAATCTTTCACAATGCTTTACACAAAAGGGCCGTAGTACCCCGATCATGCGCACAACTAACCACCTCCAAGCGTACCTTATTACTGTCTATATTATGCTAGCGTGTGTTGCTTGAATTTTTAAAATAACGATTATAATTAAAGATACGTCATTTCCTCCCAGATGAATGACTGTTGCCGTGTTTGACACACACGACACTTCACTCACGACACTCAAACACGACACACAAACACGACACTACACACACGACACTTCACACAGGACACTTCACTCACGACACTTCACATACGACACTTCACACACGACACTTCACACACGACACTTCACACACGACACTTCACACACGACATTCAAACACGACACTTCACACACGACACTTCACACACGACACT
>CAJQZM010038572.1:0-22363 GCA_907164665.1 Colias nastes
GTGGGGCTCCGTCGGCTCGCGACCGTCTTTTTGTAGAATTTTGGAAAAAGACGAATTTTCGGCATATTACAAAATGCCGATCGTTTGTAAACGGCGAGATTATACAATTTGCCTGCGACATATACATTATATAAATGAAAGGCAATAATCATGTGTTAGTTAACATTTAATTGGCATACACAAAGATTAGATATAAAGTAATTACCTAGCCATTGACGCTAATTATATTAGTCAGTGAAAGGGGTAGATTCCTATCAAATTAGGTTTGAGGTTAAATTCCCTTAAACTTTGTCTTCCTGTCGCGTAATTGAGCTCAATATAAAATTTTATTTGTAGATCAAACAAACGAATGCTCATTCTAACTTATTTTAGTGATAATAAAAAGTAAAAAAACTAAAACCCAACTACGACAAAAAACGACGCTGAAAAAGTATAAAACAAGATTTTCAGAATACTGAACTGAACAAAGTTGCTAATGTAGTTGCAAGTAAATGGACACAGTAGACTCTACCAAGATGCCTTCGTTGTAAATTGACAATAATGTCATACAATACTATTCTGAAGTATGCAATATTCCACTATGTAGAGATAAATTTTCATGTTTGGAAAACCGCAGTCACACGTTGTCAAAGTGCTACGGTAGATAGGTATATGTAACGTGTGACTACGCCGTAGCTGACCCTTCAAACGATGATCTGGCGGGTCAACCTTACTAGTCTGAGCTATTAAAAACAGTTTTCGACCTATTCTCAGAATATACGCAAACATTTTCATAAAAGGCGATCAAGAAGATTTAGAACCATTTGTTTATAAACACTATGACTCGACAGTTTTATATATCTAGATATTAGGTATATTGTTGTAACACTTATCAACGTTCTTGTAATATAATCAAATGTACATACGAGTAGGTAATGTTGCACTGCAGTTCGTTCACCCCGATATTATCGCGTAGGTAATAAATATTATGCACATTTCATTCGTAGGAAGCGTGGAGGTTAAAAGTTAAAACGCATTTTCATTGTGTTCTGTGTCCTTTGCTTTGCTGCAAGGTATATTGTGACGTCACTGTTCAACAAATAATAATTATTATAAAGCTTTTTTTAATATCAGATCAAGAGATGGCCGTTACTTGTGTAAAGTATAATCCCTTCTACTTGAGAAAATGAACTGAAAACTGAAACTGCCCTTCTAAATTCATTGATCGCAACAAATAGTAACTCATATGAAGTTCCTAACCACTAATATCAATCGATTTTATGTGAAACGGAACGTCCACGGATTTTTTTTTTATTCTTTATTCTTTACCCTATTAGTAGAGATTATTTACACGATTCGACGATTTATTCGATTATATTTCTTATTATTTTGAGATATTCGTAGAGATTAAATAAGACTGCCTAGAAATACGATAAACTGATAAAATTCTAATTAATAATTTTATCGCCTAAACATTATTCGTAACAGCTGTAGCATAGCTTGATACAGTTATACTATGGCCGTAGTGTTGCGTTTGAGATTTTAAAACTAATGTATTACCTATACTTGTATAATATTATCTATGCCTATACTATATAATCATTACTTTAAACCATAATTGGTCGATCTTTAATTATAGGGCTTATAATTTAAATCGATCCCTCTTTAGATAAGTGTTAAAAAAGAAGCAAATTGTTAAAAAGAAAATACATTACGTTGAAATCATCGTAAAATTAACACCAATTACTATAACAGTTAAATTATTACTAAATCAGGTTGCTATAAATGTACTAGCGCATAAAAAATTACCTAAAGTCAGTGAGTCAGAATTTGAGGTCATTGCCAAAGTTCTTTGACCGCAGTTTTGTTTACGAAATCAGCTCAAAGATTTATTTGCTTCGTAATTAATCAATTTTGCAAAATTTTGCTATCTCATTAATAATTTTTATAAAGGGAAAATTAGGAAATATAGTTTCAGAATATATACATTTTATAATCCGTAGGTGTAATAGGTATATTGTCATTTCTACAGTTTTCTTTGGATTATTGTTGGTTTATCTTGGCCTTAAATAAATAATTAATAAATAATAATTATAGAAAAACTTTTTATTACAATGAGTTCTATATTCGTGCAAATATTTTTTTAGTTTTGTTTGTGTGATGAAAATGTGTTTCCTTTCTATGGTTATTATTTCTGTTATGAGCTATAAATAAACACACATAATAAATAAATACTTAAAATATTCTGTAATTGATACTTATCAATATCATAAAATCATTTTAGAAACATTGATTAAGTGCTGTTATATAAATAAAATTTATCAATACTTAAAGTATTATACACGATTATTGCTTTGTTCAAACACGGATTTGATAAAGCATTTGAGTTATTCAATAATTCGATTAAATACGAGATTATATTAGATAAAGTGTTTTCTAAAAAATAAACGTGTTTCTTATCGGTTAATTGCTAAACAATTATTATGTCATTTTAAGGACAAATTATTGGGTTATTAATTGATTTTCGGCACGTGGACACTTATCATATGTATTTAATTATAATTAATTGTCCATTGGAATTTGATCCTAGAGCAATAGTTGACTCAACACATTATTCAAGTGTGATTTAGGTAAAATAAGATGTACTGTAACATTTCTTAATACAGAATGATAAAAATTTCTTCAGCAGTATGTAAAATAAGTCAATATTTTTTTAATTTCAAAAATAAAATGTTTAAGTAGGTATGTGATTGGTAGCAATTTATACAGAAAAGTATGTATCAGTCAGAAGTACCTAATATGTACTTATGAAATAATTTTTAAAATTGGTCCCTTACTTTTTTAGTTACGTAATTCATTAGACACATTCAAAAATACAAATCTTCCATAATTACCATTCGTTTAAATAAATCGGAATCACTATCATGAAATGCTATACACTAAATATTTATATAAAAACATACAAAAACACCAGTAGTACATTACTAATGCAATGCCTTCACGTCGGCGTTTGGTTTGCGATTCGATTCCCGTTACACACAACCTACGCGATTGCAATTTCGTTCGTCGACCTCAATATTATACACGTGGGTATTATTATATTTTAGTGTAAAGAATGAGTATATAGTGTTTATGTATGTGTATTTTTGTTACGTATTTTTCATCAAATCTGAGTTTATGTAAAATTTACAAGCCTTCAATTTTTTGGCGGTATGTAAATTAAAATATCAGGCGATATCTTAATCACTTATTTACCATAGGCTTGATAGTTTTTCTAGTGTATCGCACTCCATCTTAGACCACATCTTCCCTTACCAATTACTTCCAAACGAGATCGTAGTCAAGGGTCTATGGTCCGTAAAAAATTGGTTTTAAAGACTATCTTTTTAGTCTTACAAGTTCTAATATCATCTTCCAATGCTATAAGTGCCGGATAACAATTAAGACGTTACTGTTTCATTACATCCCATAAGTCACAATTAATAAAGACATAGAAGTGTACCATTGTGTACAGTTGACTGATCGTTGTGACCTTCACATTTCAATAATATATCAACTTGGTAAGAACATAAAGGCTCCTTAAGTAAATAATACATGAGATGTGTAACTTGTATGATAGATACCAATAATATAGAACAAAGATACCAATACTACAGAAGAAATCGTCATTATACAAATTTGACAAATAGATAAAGATGCCAATTTTTGTATTGTATTGTATTAGCCTGTCGTGTCCTAATGCTGGGCAAAGGCCTCTCCAAGGCGCTTCCATGAATCGAGGTCTAGTCCTAATGAAAACCAGTCATTTTTAAATTGGTCAAGTTCATCTCGCCATCTCTTCTTCGGCCTGCCGCGACGCCTTCTATCTGTTCCTGGGCTCCACAAAGTCGTTATCTTGGCCCACAGTTCGTCCGGCATGCGACTTATGTGCCCTGCCCAACTCCATTTCAGCGAAGCGGCTTTTTGCGCTACATCGGCAATTTTAGTTTTGGAGCGCAGCTCGGATGCCAATTAGTATCTATCGCTTATATTTTTGAAGAAATTGATAGTGAAGTTGAATTCATCTTTAATGATACATAATGTTTAATAATTTCGTTACTTAGTTAAGATTATAAATTAATCAGTTGCGCGGAACAATCCCGTGGGCAAAAAACAAGTATTTCTAGCGAAATCTGTCCAGTAGATTATTCCTGAAAGAGTAACAAATATACATAAATCCATCCTCACAAATTTTCGCATATTACTACAATGTTAGTAGATTTATAATATTTGTAGGATTCTGTGATATTTACTGGCTCATCAATAAGCCTCTTCATCTTATAGGTGTGAACACTGAACACATTCCATTCATTTGGAATATATAATGTCATCTAACATTTACATTTTACTATAAAGTAGGTATACTGCATTTGCATTCGTATGCTAATGCAGCTTAGATGGATAGACAATATTTTATGATAATATTATAATAGCACTTAAACATCGCTGTAATTTTGCCATTATAATACAATTTGAATATTTTTACAATGTTCTTGTAGAAACCTTTATTTAAAAAAATATTATGTAATGCTTGTTTTTTTTTTGCGTTAAAGATATTTTAAAAACATTATTTTAGTATCATCTCAGTAGTAGTAGGATATAGGTTTTTCTCAACTCCCTGACCTCTAACCCAAAACAATAGAAGGTTTTAAATCAGTATTCCATATGAAAAGGGCCTTGTTAGTTTTATTGTTCAGTTCGATCTTTCCTCTAGCTATGACTACGCTTAACCTAGGAACAATTGCGTGATGTTTTTATTGATATTATTTCATCATTCATCTAGTTACTTACATATTTATTGTTATAATAATTAATTGTCATTATTAACTTAACGCGTACAAGGGAATGCTAATTAGCGAACAATGTGTCGAGTTTAGGGGTTTGCTAGGTAAGTAGTGTGATAAGAATATTAAGGTTGATGTTCCGACCGTCCCTCCATACATTTTTGATTACCTCTAAACACTTAACACAGACACTATTTCTTTAAAACTAATCATTTTATCACTTCTCTATAATGAAATGTGTGCGCGTTCGACCTTTTTAATCAATAATTCACAATATTTACTTAGAAAAACAACAGTAAAATACCGGAAAAATTTGACACTTCTACAGTAGTGTGCGTGACTTTTGCCAAGCGAAACACGACATAAAGCACGACATCTAGCGCATAGACTATATACTTATTACAGATCTAGCGCGTCAATATCTAAACGAAAGGCGATGTTTAGACATTGACGCTAGATGTCGTGCATTCGCGTTCGTTATCTTATACATAATGAGCATAATTCTAATAAATCAAAGTTCTGTGTAAAAATTGAGTAATTTCATTTCCAATCGTTCAAAGAAAATAACAATAAAATAAAACTAATGACCTTAGAAACTATGTTTTTTTTTGTAAACAATTTATTACTCATTATTGTTCGTCCGTCGTAGGTCTGTAAACTGTATTGTACACTGAAGGTAAATGGTACTGTAGGTACTTTAGTTCGGCGTCGTCGTCGGCTTGATATAAAATTACATTCTTGATTTCATTGACACGCGCTATGATTTGCGCGCGGAATTTCTTGTGTTGTGAATTTATTTTTGTATGCTATGCATTTTAATTGATTCAAATTGCAATGTTTCTCTAGTATACATTTGAGACTATATTGTAAATTGTAATAATTGATCGTGGGTATAGTAATTAATTATTCTAATAACGCAATTAGTAATATATGTATTTTCGGTGGGATTCAAAACAAAAAATTGGCCCGTGATTTTTATGAAATTTCACCACATTGCAAATCACATCAATCATAGTTCATACACATGTATGACGAAAGTGATTAGTATTGTGGCTAACATTGACTCATCAGTTCATCACTGAAACCAGTGATAAATCAGTACCTATATCATATTGTGTTTGAATATTTTTAAACAATGATATAAGTATACAATTATTATAAATCGGTAAACTATCAAAGTAATCACAAACTTGCAAACATTGGTAAAATGTCCAGTAGTTTATGAGCCTATTCATTACAATCAAACAAACAAACAAAGTTTTCCTCTTTATAATATTAGTGTAGACAAACACTATGAATACGATCACGAATGCAAATTCGGGGATTTTCTAATTATTGCTAAATAATAATTGAATTCGTTTTGAAATACTCTATAATTTTTAGTGTATAAATAGACATTTATAATGTGGTGCTCATTTTTTTTGTACTGCTAACGCTATTGTAGGTACCTATTTTCGTTGTTTTATTTCAAGTGAACACGGCCATACAATTTTGTCACGAGCCGCCTATGATTGTAGGTACTTTTGTTAGGCTCCTTCGTCGTCCGCGTCGCGTCGGCTCGAAAGTTCTTGATTTCATTGTCACGCGCTATGATTTGCGCGCGGATTTTCTTGTGTTGTGAATTTATTTTTGTATTATTATTATTTTTTATTTTTTTTTTATTTTATTGATTCAAATAAAATATTTCACTAGTATGCATTTGAGACTATATTGTATTATGTATAATTTATCGTAGGTATAGTTATTCTTATAACGCAGTTATATTTTCGGTGGGACAATTTGACCCGTGATTTTTCTGAAATATCACCACGTTGCAAATCACATCAATCATACACACGTATGACGAAAGTATAGTGGCTAACATTGACTCATCAGTTCATCACTGAAACCAGTGATAAATCAGTATATCATATTTTATTGTGTTTGAATATTTTTTAAACAACGATATATACAATATTATTATAAATCGGTAAACTACCAAAGTACTTCCGAATTTTCAGACAGACAAACAAGTAGTTTGAACACGCAGTTTTCTTATACTAGTAGCAAAAATCAAAACCATAATATTATGTTTACCTACTATATTTTACTAAAAGTCGAGTGCGTCGAAATCGTAAATAATAGGTAATATAATGTTTTTCACCTTCCTGGTTATTTTCCCATAGTAAATAGTGTTTTAGGTTTGTTGTTGTAGGTAGGAATAATAATAATTATTCTTACTTGTTGGTTATGAAATGTATATTGAAATAATTTACTTTTACAAATCATTAGTGATATTAGTTTTGAGTGAAAATGCTTGGATCAGCATAATATTATATGGTACTTCAAATACATGTTTTGATAAAAAAACAATAGTGTAATAAAATAAAACTGCGTTTTATTGTAATCAATGTTGACAGTTTTAAATTCCAAAATTATTGATCAATAAAATAGTTTACACCAACAAATATAACTTTTATTTTTATAACCATCGTTCATAATATAAACCGTAGCAGGTGGCGTTTTGAAGTTCTGTCTACTCATACAGAAAAATGGAAAACTTGTTTTTTTTGTAAACAATTTATTACTCATTATTGTTGTTTGGCTGTGTGTTTGGCAACTCGAAGCGTGGTCGTCCGTCGTAGGTACTTTTGTTTTGTTACTCAGGAGGATAACCTCAGACTGTAGACACTGTAGTGATGTCAAGACAAATGTGCGAAAGACTGTAAAGTCAGACGCTAATTTAGAAGACGGGCTACCCATTGGGGCTGTTGAAATTGTCTGGAGATCCTTTTGGAACTCATCCATTCTGTGGTTAAACACTTCAAACATCTGATCAATAGACTGTGTGATGGATTCCATATTAGTTTTAGTGCAGTGGCAGTGTAAATGTTGTTGTTGAGGTTATGTAAATTTAACACTTTAGTTAACTACCAAGATATAAAGAAATGAGGATAGGACACAATAACTATTGGTTGAGGTATTTATAAACTCATAATATACTTTTAAAAAAATCACGTTTTAATAAATTTCTAGAATTAAATTAGAACAGCTGATTCAAAATAGCCTAAAAAATCTTAATAATAATAATTACGCTTCACAGCAAGAAGAAATGTACCATATGTACCCGCACAAAGTCGATATTATTGTGTTGCCTACCGTTCGACTCAATGGCTAGGGTTGTAACTACCTTTAATAATTATTACCAAACTAATAAACCGAGTGATGCGAAATAACCATAATTCTTTTAGAGTTTGATAAAATGATCAGGCAGGTATTTTCTTTAATCCTCTGAATTCTCGGTTACTAAATTGTATCGTTGAAATTATTCTTAATCGCGTAAATTTAATAAATAATCATATGGAAAACACTTTTCATTTGTTTTTTTACTTTCACGCCCAACTACTATACAATAATTACGTTGTTTCGGTATTTTGACGAGAAAACGCAGGAAACATCCGTTGTATCATTTTAGATAGATTGTATATTTTGTATCTGTAGAATTGAAATCAAAGCTATGTATATGTTGTCTCCATTCTTTTCTTATCGGATTGTTGATCCCAATGCGAATGCGTCACTTAAATTTTATAAAAGACAATTAAGAACATCAAAAATAAAGTGATACGTAAATATTTCACAGTGCAATATATTATGTAATTAATAATAATTATATATTTATGAAAAAATAATTACATCAGATTTAATAATCGCAATTGTTTTGAATGTACATATGAATAAATGATTACATCATAATAGTAATAATCACAATTGTTTTATTTCCCATTTGTTGCAACCCTAGCAGCAGAAGTACCTACACTGGCGGCGCGGCGGCATCGTGCGACATCAAAGGCATTGCCTTACTAGGTAAGTTTATAATGATTAACTCTTTAATAATTATTTTTGACTTTACTCATTTCTTTTATTATATAATTTACGTTTTACTTTTACAGAATCCGATTCAATGGATTATGAAGACGAGTCACACAACGCCATACGATAGTGATGATGAATGAACATTTCAATAAATGCATGCGTGTTTTTTATGTTGTTTTGTAATTGTTAATTGTTTCTTAAATAAAGAAATAAACTAAATATTTAAATGATGATTTGTTATTTGCAACACAACTTTATATTTGAGATTCTTTACAAATGTATATTTAGTTTTGTATCATCAAATTTATAAATTTTATTCCATAGTTTTCAAAATTAAATGTAAATGACCATAAAAACATTAATAAAGTAAATCATTGATGTAAGGTCAGGGAACGTAATACATATATACATCTGACCATGTAGAAGCTAAGTCTTGTTGACTGCTGAAGTCTGTAAAGTTTTGTTGTCTGCTGAAGTCTGTACGCAATGAAAATGTCTGCCGTTTCGAAAATAAGTTTTTAAGACCCTAATAAATAAAATATATGAATGGCAGATCTGGTCAAATACTTTCAAAATTGTATTTTTTTCAGCACTTTCATAAGTGTCTGCCAGAATGTTATCCGCGTGATAATGGTCTGCCATTGTTATTTTCCGATAGTAATAATAATCTATTTTCAAATATCAAAATGGCAGACGTGGTCAAATGGTTTCAAAGTTCGCCAAAAATTTCCACCTGTCTTACCTAAGCGCGCGCCCCGTCCACCACTCTGGGCTTAGTGACTCCTCATCTCATGTATAGTAGGTATTATTAGGGGAATCAACACACAAAAATCCAGGTCTGGTCAAATACATACAGGTAGCTTTGCGCTAGCTCTCTAGCTATTACTTCTTATGGAGAGAAAACGTAAACATGTACCACGGGCGAAGCCGGGGCGGACCGCTAGTAAATAATAAAATAATAAATAGTGTATTAGATTTGTTATTGTATCTTGTATACCTACGAATAATTATTCTTACGTCTTGTTGGGAAATGTTCAAATACCTACCTATTGAAATAATTTACTGTTACAAATCATTAGTGTTATTAGTTTTGAGTGAATAGGCATGGATCAGAAATTCAGAATATAATATGCTACTAACTACTCAAATACATACATGTTTACACAACAAACACCACTGACCTCTATAACTATAAGTTATAGAGGTCAGTGACCGTCAGTGACAAACACTATGGATACCTACGCTCGCGAATGCAAATTCGGTGATTTACTAATTATTGATACCTAGTCATTGAATTCGTTTTGAAATAGCCTGTACTTTGTAATTTTTAGTGTTATAGACATTTATAAAATGTGGTGCTCATTTTTAGGGTTCCGTAGCCAAAATGGCAAAAACGGAACCCTTATAGTTTCGTCATGTCCGTCTGTCCGTCTGTCCGTCTGTCCGTCTGTCACAGCCGATTTACTCGGAAACTATAAGTACTACAGTGATGAAATTTGATGGGAATATGTGTTGTATGAACCGCTACAAAAATATGACACTAAATAGTAAAAAAAAGAATTGGGGGTGGGGCCCCCCATACATGTAACTGAGGGATGAAATTTTTTTTTTCGATGTACATACCCGTGTGGGGTATCAATGGAAAGGTCTTTTAAAATGATATAAAGTTTTCTAAAAAACATTTTTCTTAAAGTGAACGGTTTTTGAGATATCAGCTCTCAAAGTCGTAAAAAGTATGTCCCCCCCCCTCTATTTTTATAACTACGGGGTATAAAATTCTAAAAAAAATAGAGGTGATGCATGCTAATTAACTCTTTCAACGATTTTTGGTTTGATCAAAGTATCTCTTATAGTTTTTGAGATAGGTTGATTTAACTGTAATTTATTATATTTGCTGCTACGGAACCCTTTGTGCGCGAGCCCGACTCGCACTTGGCCGGTTTTTTATTTTGTAATAAATCATCCCGAACGCTATTGTATTTTCGTTGTTTTATTTCAAGTGAACACCTATACAATTTTGTCACGAGCCGCCTCTGGCCTCTGGGTGAAATAAACAAGTCAAATGATTTTTGTTCTAATTGTATTTTGGTAGTAGTTTGTTTAGAATTTACATTACCATTGTTTAATTTTTACCTACTATATTTTACTAAAAGTCGAGTGCGTCGAAATCGTAAATATCTTTTTCACCTTCCTGGTTTTTTTCCATAGTAAATAGTGTTTTAGATTTGTTGTTGTATGAATAATTATTCTTAGCATAATATTATATCATAGGTATATGCTACTTCAAATACATGTTTTGATAAAAAAAACAATAGTGTTATGTAATAAAATAAAACTGCGTTTTATTGTAATCAATTTTGACATTATTTATTTCCCAAAATTACAACAAAATAGTTTACGCCAACAAATATAACTTTTATTTTTATAACAATCCTACTTGTTTTACATTCACGCCATCTAGACTTAAATCTTTATCATTTTTGTATACGTCTGTGTGTGTAAACGACCCTGTATGCAATGACAGATGTTATAATGCATTTTTTTACCGAATTGGGTGGATTTTAAGGCAATGATATGACATATTTCAATAAAATATAATATTCAGTAACCGCCATGACTATTCCTACGACCTTAATCTTTTCCAATTACGCAAAAACTCAAATAAACTAGAAATGTAGAATTCAGCGCCATCTAGCGGGACATTGGCTGGGAACAGATCGTAGCAATCACCTTAAGAGGGGTTAGGCGGTCAGCGACAATTCAGCTATTCGCGCCTGAGGTGAGGGGTGACCGGGTGAGGGGGTCCGCGTTTAGTATGGAATCAACGTGCTCGAAACTAAAAATCGTAAGCGCCATTCACATTTTTATCAAAAAGTGAATGAAAATATTTAGTATTTTCTAAATCTAAAACAGACACGAAATCGAGAAGGTAAACCTATGTATTTGTGATTTTTTAGGAATTATTATCGTAAAATACGGTTGTAATGAGCATTTATAATTTATATGATATTTTAGAGGTAACTTCAGGATTTTTTTTTATCGAGCAAAATTTTTCCAATCGTGTTTTGGAAACAGTCATCCCATCACACATACGTTCTGTAATACATATTAGAAATTTCAGTGCGAAAATACTTCAATATTTTCAATTATAGCATAGCTTTTGCCGTTTTCACCTACTAAGGGCCCTTATGTTTTTGTTAATGATTAACTACTATATGAATAAAATGTTTAAAATAATCATCACGTAAATCTTCATTTAATGTTACAAGTGATTGCGTAATTAAATTAAGCGCTTCAAGTAAATCTAGCTATTCTCACTAAAAATAATATAAAATATCCTTTTAAAAACTAAAAAAAAAACAAGCTTTAATGATAGAATCAACTAAAAATAAAAAATAATTTTAAAACAATATTTTTTAATTTATATTATTCAGGATATAAAGAAGATAAACTCATTAAATTATTATATGATTATACATATGTACTAAGTTTGAATTGAATCGGTCCGTTTAAATTGGGTCAAAATCGAGTCTAAAGAAGTCGGTTACACACAAACTTACAGGTGAAGCTAATAAAAGCGTGTTAGAAATGATTTGACCAAATAGTATTGTGTAAACTAACAATATTATTAGTATAAAGCAGTGATGTCTATTATTGACTCTGACCATATCCTTGGAATCTCTGACCAATGCCGAGATGTGCGTGTATCGTTTGTACTTGATGTAAGTAGTTCCTTTTTGTTATTAGTAATTTGTAGGTCAATGGCAGGAGCTAGGCAGTTAATGGTCATTTCTCTATACTGTGTGCTTTTGTTTGATGTCTCTTGATTGAGTTGCATTGGAATTATATGGAGTGGATAAAACGACTAGTTTAGCTAGTATAATATTATCTATGGTTTTGCTATTGATGAGGCTTCAGCGGTCAGTTTGGTCACGTGTTGTGTTTGTAATAAATATAATAATTTATAGACAAGGTACTATTTCTTCTATTTCTTCCGTTTCTTATTCTAAAGTTTAAACTATCCAAATCCAGCTAAATCTGTTTACTTATGTATCTTTAAAACGTGTTATAAAGTAGTAAAATCTTTACAGTCAGAAATAATAATTAATAATGTTATCAGGTTTATCCTTAGAGTATGTATCAAGCTAGCTTGCTAATACATACCTACACTAAATAAAGGTTTATCGATAAAAACTGCAGCTAGAGAAGTCGTGTTTAAAATGGGAGTAAAATAGGTACTTACAAACCTTCCTGTTAAAGAAAATTAAGAGCACTTTTGAATAAGAAAAACAAACAAATAATTTACCTCGCTCATTTAACTTTTACTTTCATTTATTTCGTTGATGACATCGAAGTCAAGACATCAAAACAAAAAGCCAGTTCTAAAAATGCGAATATATAATTGGAACCGGACAGATTGATTGACCAATATAAACTTATCCATGCGTGGTGTGTCTGTGACGTTGTAGCGTCGACAAGCCAATTTATGAGTTATCGAATTTCAAGTGTAACGCTAAGAAAGTTCACACGGTAACTCATATATAAACAGTTCGTGCGATATGCACAGACGGTCACGGGCTTGTCGGGACGCGGGTGGGTTGCATTAGGTCGAATATTAATTACATACGGATAAATATATGTAGTTAACGAAATATAACCTTTGCGTAGTTATTCATCTTTTATTACACCCGCACATAACAAGCCCCTACATTGGTGACTCCAACATTGGTGACTCCCGACGAAAAGTGAACATTATATTAGTGAATTGCATAGATATCGTTTGTTTAAATTAAAAATGAATCCGGCAGTTCCAGTTAGAGCAGTTTCGTCGGTACCGTTAAACCTCGAGCAGTTAGCACAACTAAAGCAGCGGATAAACCAGCTGGAATGTGCAAGCTCGAGAGGCAAATCGTTTAGCGGTCGAAGGTATGGAAATAGCACGCATCGTTCCGCATCCCAAAGTCGCAATCGTGCAGGAAGCTCAAAACAGAGAAAACCAAATTGGTTATGTTTTTTCATTACTGCTTTAAGCATAACGCCAGCAAGTACATTCAACCTTGTGCGTGGCAGAAGCAGCAGGAGAGCCGACTAAAAAATGTTTTAATTTTACCAGTGTCGAAAAATAACCGATCCGCGAGTGAGTGTACTGTGTAGTGATTATAAACCTTACGCGGCAAACGGTAGTGTAATTAAGACATTTGGTACTAAGTTAATGACTTTAGATCTTAGTTTACGGCGACCGTATAAATGGTCATTTATCATCGCCGAGGTAACTCAACCTATGTTTTGGTTTATAAAGTGCAGATTTTTTAGCACCCTAGGGCCGATGCATCGCTCGCACTTATGACGGACGCATCGGATACTCATGTAGGTTATTTTTCTAAGAATCTATCTAAGATTGAACGCAAGTATAGTACGTATGATAGGGAGTTATTAGCAATTTACTTGGCTATTCGTCATTTTCGGAATATGGTCGAAGGACGACAGTTAACGGTGTATACGGATAACAAACCGTTAATTTACGCATTTTCTAAAGTAAATAGCGAGAAAGAGTTACCCAGACGTACACGACACTTGATATTCATTGGTGAGTTCACAACGGATTTGAGACACGTTAGTGGGCAAGATAATGTCGTTGCGGATTCGTTATCTCGAGTCGCAACAATAAGTTGTCCCACTGTAATAGATTACGCGGAACTTGCTAAGAATCAACAACAAGATTCTTATAAGTATGTTACAATTAAATAATTCGAAAGACGCTAATAATAGGTTAAAGAAAATTATGTTACCTGAAAGCGGTACATTTATTTATTGTAATTTAGATAATGATAAAATTAGACCCTACTTGACTGATAAATTTCGACGTATTGCTTTTGATAGTGTACATAATTTATGTCATCCCGGAATAAGGACTACACGCAAATTGATTCAAAATCGTTTTTATTGGCCAAATATGAATCGTCACGTTGGCCAATGGGCTAAAACATGCATTGAATGTCAACGATCGAAGGTTAATCGACATACAGTGTCAGGTTTAGGATCGTTTCCGCAGTGCGATAGGTTTGAACATATTCATGTTGATTTAATTGGACCTTTACCCACTTCACCCGAAGGTTTTAGGTATTGCCTAACCATAGTGATAGGGGGACGCGATGGCCAGAATGTTTTCCTACGAGAGATATAACTGCTGAAACGATTTCGCGTGTAATATATGAAGGATGGATCTCTCGTTTTGGTTGTCCGAAAAGGCTAACAAGCGATCAAGGACGCCAATTTGAAAGTCAATTATTTGCTACACTAATGAAGTTATTAGGTATTAATAAGTTGCGTACGACACCTTACCACCCACAGAGTAACGGGGCGGTAGAGCGTTGGCATAGGTTGCTTAAAGCGGCATTAACGGCTCGTTTATGCAATATATCATCATCTTGGGTTTGGAATTACCAACTGTGTTGCTAGGACTTAGAACAGCAGTAAGAAGTGATACCGGCATAAGCGCAGCAGAAATAACGTACGGAACAACTTTACGATTACCAGGTGATTATTACGATAAAAAATCGAGTTTAGAAATAGATAGCAGTCTTGAGTATGTAAGTAAATTACGAGACTCTATTAGGAAATATCAGTCAGTAGCTATTAGGCAGAATGAAAGACGGAACATATTTATTCACCCCGATTTAGAAAAGTGCGATTATGTTTTTGTAAGAAACGACGCAGTACGTAAGCCTTTACAACCAACATACGACGGTCCTTATCGTGTGTTGAGTCGAGAGGAAAAGGTATTTTACATTCAAATGACTGGCAGGAAAGTTAGAATATCTGTAGACCGTCTAAAACCTGCATATTATTTGAATGATGAATGATGATAGTGATACGACATCTGGGGTAGATACTAAGGTTCCATTACAGATTCCAAGTAGCGAATTGCCTAATACACATACCACGCGTAGTGGAAGAGCTATACGATTACCAGTACGATTTAGGTAATAGTATTGTATTTGTAATTGTTTCAACTATTTTATATTTATTAGAATTACGATGATTATAAGTATTCATAAGATTTCATAGAAATGTATAATAAATACTTAGTAATCAACACATCGTATTTAATAAATAATAGCACTTATGAAATTTGAAACGAGTTCATTATTCATTGTTTAACGTCTTAAGTATGGTATTTCATATTTATGTTTGTGTTAAGTTTTTATTGAAATGTTTACTACTTAGAAATTTAAGTACTTTTGATTTATGGCTTTTGAGTGTATAGTAATAGCCTTTGTAATATTAAACGATACAAGTGTAAAGAACGTATTGAGATTTGAAATGTTAATGTTACTAAGTGTTAGATGACGTGTAACAATTATCGCACGCCACTTAGAAGAACCAACCAAGTTTTTGTAATAACATAAATAGTTTAACGAAATTAGGTGTTAACTGTTAACCACTTGTATACGATACGTATTGATTGATTTATATTGTGAACATTTTTTATACTTTATATTGTAAACATTTTGTAACCTTATACAGCGACATTTTATATACACCCATCTGTTTATTGTTTAATTTTATTGTAAGATTTTTTTACTTGTATACCCTTTTTATTTTAAGGGGGGAATGATGTAGCGTCGACAAGCCAATTTATGAGTTATCGAATTTCAAGTGTAACGCTAAGAAAGTTCACACGGTAACTCATATATAAACAGTTCGTGCGATATGCACAGACGGTCACGGGCTTGTCGGGACGCGGGTGGGTTGCATTAGGTCGAATATTAATTACATACGGATAAATATATGTAGTTAACGAAATATAACCTTTGCGTAGTTATTCATCTTTTATTACACCCGCACATAACAAGCCCCTACATTGGTGACTCCAACAACGTCATACGAGTGGCGAATATAAATCATAAACATATTTGTTTTTATAAACAACAGCAGGAATAAATTTATTCAAGCGTCAGGTGCGAGTGAGGTAAAGCAAACGACTAGAGCTCATAGAGACAAGAATATTTGAACAAAAAATATTTAAGTAAAAAAAAGAAGGGGAATCAGACGGTAATAGAAATCTTCTGTAATTAATATACTTTTGTTTTTGATGTGAAAGCTTGCTTAGCCTGTTGAGCACTTTTTGGTATGGAAAAATGTTAAGGGTATGGCGTCACCGACATTCCAATGTTGTTAAATTTCTAATTTTAATTCTAAATTCAGAGTAATCACTATCAAATAAGTTTTCACCTTTATTGGGAAAGCAATTATATTTCAGAGACTTGGATGGAAGTCTTTTTCATTAAAAAAATGCTATTTTAATTAAACGATATGCCAAAAATAAAACAAAACAGTATTTACTAACACTGCCAACATCAAGATAAATAACACACACCAACAACAGATAAATAGAACACAATTAATAGAATAAAATTCCTTCTATCGTCCGACTGGTCACTGGTATCCTGTCCTGTAAAGTTGTACCTATACCATTCTAGATGTGATTTATCCAAAAAAATAATATAAATAAAGAAGTCTAACAATTACAATTTTAAGGAGCGATTTTTCAATCCGTAGTTATAAGTTATAACTTTTCTTAAAGTATTGCACAATAATATAAAATGTTACCTGTATAATGTCGAAAGTTAGATAATTTGAATACATTTTGGAAATTCTATTGGAATTGGACCATAGACAAAAAAGAAGAAGAAGAATTTTGGAAATGGTTGTTTAGTACGATACGAAAAAGAGACAGCAGATTATCAGATATCAAATATATTTTAATTAAATAAGAAATTAAGAATAAAGTAATATTTTTGTAAGTAGAAACGAAATGACGTCCTTCTAAGGGATAACGAAATTGTTAAAGCGAATAAAGTATTTTTGTTTGTCCCAAAAACACAGAATACATAATATGTAGTAGCTAAACGCTACAGAACGGACACTCTCCGCCTCCCGCCAAAATTAAACACTTACCTCACCCCGCGCGATCGTGATTAAAATGGGCCACATTTTTCTGCAAGGACGATACGCAACGAAGATTGACAACATTAATCAAATTGACTTAAAGTAATTTTATTATTTTGGATTTGTGATTATCGTTTTTCGTAGAAAATGGTTAAATATTGTGCTGTTTACGGATGTATTTCATCAGAAAAACGCGAATTTTTTTTTTTACGCTAGTCACAAATGTGCCAACCATAAAGCGTTAACACACACATTTGCAGTCTCTACAGTGTGACTGTCAAAACGATAATTTTGTATGGAGTGTCCGGGGTGTGCCAAAAATTTAAAGTTTATTTATTACATTCTATATTTTTATGATAATTGATTCTTCTTTTGATAAAATTATAAAAATTAAAAATGTAGTTTCAATTATCATAAAATTGTCCTTTATCCTTGCTCAAATCACATATTCTAAAAGAGACAAAACATGTTATTATTAGCTGATGAATCTATTCTTAATTTGTATAATGAATTATAAATCCAATTGCATAACATTGTCTCTGTCGGCGCGTGTGTTTTCGAGCGAGACGGAATACAACTAAGTATAGACTAGTGTCTAGTATAGTATTATAATTATCTGTAGTATAGATATATAAATAGTATGAGGTATGAGTGGACACGTGGTGGTTCACGTTTTTATACCAAATTTAAACTTAGTGGCGTGATTGTCGCCGACCAACCGGTGAGATGCGAGTAGGGCTGTCAAATGCCAAAGTTTTGCGTGGAAATTTTATTTGAGAGAGGAAACTTTCCTTTCAAGAATTAGGATATGTTATAATCAAAATTAAATAACATATTTTCTTATTGTAAGATATAATTAGAGGAGGGAAGATATTTTAGTAGAGAATATCTCACATTACATGCTACATCCTCATATTTTAGTAACTCGAAACTTCCTAATATGGTAGAAGAAGTTAGATTTAAGTCATTTAACCCATCTACTGTTCTATTCTCGACGAAAAGTATAATATGTCTGTCAAATTTCTAAACGTTTCACATTCTTACTGAGCTTCAAACAGGCAAAAACATCATGTTAAATATTACACTATATTCAGTAATAAATTCACTTGAATTATTGTAAATATCATGAGTTCATGCAATTTAAATTTACTTTAAACTACAATAAATCTAGTCACATACAACACCGGTGCATTTATAGTAGATTTATTCAGGCTATGCAAGTTTACCAACCCTATTGAGTGCGTCGACCTTTTGGCAAGTAATTGAAATACTATGTATTGTGCATTAATTGACGATATGCGCCCTACTGCCAGACCTTTCAGTACTTATTAAAATCATTTTCAATGTATCTACCTTGTGTAGGAGTATAATTAAACACTTGTCTTTGTAGTTTGTCGTGTTCTTACGTAAGGGCGTCTAAATAAATTGGTTGAAGAATATGTTGTTGAATGATACGATAGATTTCTGTCATCATGATAGACATCTTCGTCCATTCATCGAGAATCTATAATACGATATTTTTTTTATTATTTGAACTTTGACAAAAATGGAAATCTACGAAGTACTTTCTTCAACAATAAATCATCATATTTACTAAATTCTTTATAATATGCTTATTCATCTGGACCTAATTAAAATGAGGACCTTCTTATTTAGTAATAATTCAATAGAGGTTACAAAATACTTTAAAAGCACATATTTATTTATGCCTACTCATTCCAGGAATCATGGCAAGACGCAAAATCACCAGACTCTGGCGCAGTGATCAATATCCTGGATATTGGCAGACAGACGTTCGCCAACGGTGGCGTGGTGTCCCGCTACCTTTGCGATCTGGCGCAGTGCTTGAATCTCATCAAGTACGACTATAAGGATGTGGTGCCTAGTGTAAGTGTTCCCTATTATCTACAGTAATATTATAAAGAGCAAGCAGTGATCAGTATTCTGGACATTGGGAGGCAGACGTTCGCCAACGGTGGCGTGGTGTCCCGGTACCTTTACGAGTTTACGATCTGGCGCATTAAGTACGATTATAAGAATGTGGTGCCTAGTGTAAGTGTTCTCTATTTTTTTTTTCCTTACGAAACTTTTCACGTGAGTTCAGATGTGAGATGTCTTTTGATCTTACGATCAGTTTAAATGCATCCAAACCATGTAAATATTTTTTCCGTTTTGGGTCACACACACAGACGATATAACATAAATTTGAAACTAACAATTGTAGAGTCAAGATTATTTTCCATTTTTCTTATAACTTTCCTTTTAACTCCATTTCAATTACTTATTCGAAAATGACCAATAAACTTCACAAAAGATACACCATTCCATTTCTTACCAAAATAATTAGGGCGTGACGAAATATGCTGATTGGTTTTACGAACTCTCATTTTTCATTGCCTCGCGTGTTTTACGTAATATTACACTATATCACGCCATGTATTATTATTTACATATTATAAATACTGTATATTGTTATTTAAATGTTATCTAATTAATGGCACCTTCCTGTAATATTTTGAGAAATAGCGTGACCCCTTTTGAGATGTGAACGCTTATCTGCTCCTTTGTTGTGGTTTATTTATTTGAACATGATTGTAATGTTTTGATTATTAATTATTATATTTATATAGGAGATGGTATGAGCATGTGTGTATGTCTATCTATGTGTATGCTGAATGGATGGATGAAATTAAGTACGAAAAATATATATTTTTATAATACTAGCGGTCCGCCCCGGCTTCGCCCGTGGTACATTTTTCGCAATAAAAGGTAGCCTATGTTCTTTCTCAGGATCTAAAGATTATCTGTGCCAAATTTCATCAAAATCGGTCCAGTAGTTTATGCGTGAAAACCATACATACATACATACAAACCTTTTTTATAATATTAGTATAGATAAAGCTGACGAGTTTGTCTGTTGGCGCTAATTAGAAACAACCGGATCGATTTTAGAAATCCTTTAATCAAGCCCTTTTAATATAGAGAAAAATCTTGCGGTCCTAGCAATAACAAATTTTCCATTGAGGTTAATATGGCCATTAATATTATAAATTGAACAATAATCAACGATATTAATCTATTATTATTCGTAAATATGTTTATGATTCATTATTTTTATATCATTACACACTACACGAACACTAGGGCATTTCCATAGTATTTTTATAAATTACAATCATCGAATCTGGTTATCGAAATTGAATTAGTAGTATTCATAAAATTTAGATCTCTATAATTTATTGATTCCTTCATGTATTCGTTTTATTATACTTCAATTTCCTAATTTAACAAAAAATAGGTAATTTTTTATTGTATATTGTATGAATATAATACATGTTACAGGTAGTCAAAGACGAGCGTTTTCAACGCGCTATAGAAGAGAAAACACAGGAGGAGTTTAAAAATTCAAAAGAAGATGGTAAAGACGCAGAATCTCGGTACATGTCGATCAAGAGACGGGTGGAGGCGAAAGCTATGAAGGTGCTCACTGATATCAGTTCCGCGATGTCTAATAATGTGCTGAGGTGAGATTTATACTGAAACTATTAAATAACTATACATTTATATCGATTTATGAAAATAAAAAATGTGAAGTAAAACAAAAAATATCAAGACTGTTTGTTTGCATTATACTTTGCAGCATGTAATTCGAAACTTTTCTTTTGCTTTCTTGTGACCATTTTTTGTTATTGCCGTGTGAGGTTCTGGTGTATTTGGAGTCCGTTCCGCTGTCCGATTTTTCTTATAGCACAATTGTCGTCATAGATTGCGCAATGAATCGTTTCTTGTTTGAAAGAGAATTGTAAATTTTCTATAGCTATAGTATTATCTGCGGTAGTAGTAGTATATGTTTGTTTGATTTGAGATTTACCACGTGAAAAGACGACGTAATTGCTCAAAGTTGACCCCACGTTTTATTTTCCTCATTTTTATCGGCGACGACCAAGCAAAAAAAAAACCGACAAAAAACAGTGTCCCTGATCGAGCGTTTATCGCCACAATTATATTTATTCCTTTATTTTAAATGCGTATGTGCCAAAGGGCAAAGTCTGGCGAATCGTGTGAATCAAATGCGATATCGATTTGTTTGGCGACCTTTGAACTGGGGACGTTTTAAATTGGTGCCGTTATAGCGTGATGACTGATAATAATTATATGAGGTTGAGATTAAGGAGTACATGTAAATGTGTTGATTTGTTTTTAAATTTGAGTTGTATCTTATATTGATATACGTATATGAAAGTAGTATTGTGTAATAAAATAATTTTGAATCTAACGCTTTAGTGCGTCAAAATGTTATGAAATGTTTTGGAAATTTTTTATCAGAGGAGGAATAGATTTGATGGTAGATACGCATTAGGAGGAATAAGTTTGTTTTAGGTTGTGGAAAGTACGGGAAGTACTTCGGACTAATGTTTATGGAAAGTTTTGTTAAAAAAAATGATGTTTTACCGCAGTAAAGTCTTTTGTTCTCTGACTCCTAACTATTTTTAATAACCTCCTCGTTTTTTTTGAAGTCGGTTAAAAACATAATACTTATGATATTAGAATAATTAGGTTTGAGACAATTTTAAACGTTATTACAATTTTATTGAAACGATGGAGCCGGGTCTATCTCGAATTTATTGTTTCATTTTATAGCATCCATTTATAATGTATTTCAATGCTATAAAACTAAATATCAAATATTATCTGATGTCTTTAGGCTAGTCGCGTGGTTATGCCACAAAGCAGTACGTCGTGTAGCCGGTGGGGGG